>JAYMTP010000575.1:0-31720 GCA_036897365.1 Geranium brycei
AAAAACCGAACCACTTTTTACTTGATTAAAAACCGATCATTCAATTACACCCGGTTTTAGTTATAGTTTTAAAAATTATAAAACCAAATTTTTTGGTTTAGTTTGAGAACATGGTATTTGGTTCGGTTAACCAACCGTGGAAAGCCCTAACGGTGAGATAAAATGAGCCACATTTTTTTGGGAAATTATGGAAGACAAATTATGCATTACAAAGATAATTACTACAGCGTTTCAATGTGCTTTTTAAATTTTCTTTATTAACAAGAACTGTTGATTAATCAATGAGGGTTGACTTAATATTAATTAAGTAAAAGTTGAGGTGGTCAAGTTCGTCATTAGATTGGTTTTAATTTTCAGTTTGAGATTAGCCCCTGAAATTCTTAAAGGAATAATAAAATATTAATTACTCTCAGCTCAAACGATTTTGCTCAAAAGTGGGTGATAACTTATTATTTGTATTAAGTACTTGATTATGTGTATCAAGTCATGTCATTAATATTCTTAAGATATTAATTCATGAATTAAGAATCCAATTTAGGAGTTTTGTGAAACTCTAACTGTTCAAAATATTGCACATGTTTTTTTATCAAAAGGTCTTAAAATTAATTTTTTTTAATTTTATATATATATATATATATATATATAATCAGTTGGTCGACGTATATCAATTTTTTTAATTATGTTGTTTGGTAAAAATTATTGCACAATAAATTAACGGAAAATCAAATACCTTTAACATAGAAGGAATAGTATGGTGAAGACTAATATCTATCATGATAATTTCCCTCAAAAAATATTTATCATGATAATTAATTAGTGGGAAACACGAAATCCAATTTTTTTCGAGGAATGATAAACAACTCAATATTTTAGATCGATCAGACTGAATGTCTGGGGTAAAAAATTCAAGAAGATATTTATTTTTGGATGGGTTGCATTTTCAATTTCCCCATAGCATATTTTCTTCTGTTTTATATCAATTTTTATCTCATAAAATAAATTTCAAATATATTATTTTTGGTTAATATATAACTTAAAATTTTCTTTAAACATAAGTTAAATTCGTCCCTCAAAACAAATTTAAAGTTGAAAAAAATCATCAGCAAGTGATGTATGTTTATTAATTTACTAGTATGCTATAGTAAAAACTGCGAGTTTACGTCCTCCACGACACAGGGATTGCGCACATACGAATACGTGTTTTGTACCTTTGGCAGTGCTCCTTGCTCGCCGCCCTTATATCAAAAATTTGGTAGTGGTAGAATGAGACATTTTCATATATACTAGTTGTATAAATTTAACAAAAAATGTAATAAGTGACATAAATTAAACACATATATTTGTACAGATAGTTGAACTAGAGATTAAATTGTTGAAATTTACTCATATATACCCCCAGTATTTGATTATAAACTAAGATGAATGAGAGATAATTAATTAGTGTGAGGAAATAATTAAAGATAATAATAACTAAATTTGGTTGCAAATACAATCTTGGATCAGTGGAAGCAACCATACATATATAATATAAGATAAGCATCACATGTTATTAATTAATTGATTAATTATTACGTGAGCCTTAACGATTAGCTAGTGATGGTGATTGTGTGGTTTTGTGTCCTCTTTGAGCTGTTGCAACTCCTTCTTCAGCCTCCTGTTCTCGTCGCTCAACCCCTCGCAGCATCTTTTTAGATACTCACAGTCCACTTCTGTTTGCTTCAGTTTCGTCCTGTTTTGTTTTGTTTTTATTTAAATTAAATTAACCACCATAAATATAATTAATTGATATTGAGTAACTGACCTTGCTCTTCTGTTCTGAAACCAACCCTCCCCCTGCCTTGGCTTCAGATTCAATTGCTCTGCCAGTGTTTGCTTCTGCCCCTGCCAAGCCAATATACATGTATATATATACACGTGTGTGTCATGGTACTGTCTTGCTTCATCATAACATATATATATATAGTCGAGCCTAAATCTTGATACAAGTAAATAAAAAAGTAGGCAGGGCGTACGGGATTGAGGGTGGTGTGCAATTTGAAGGTGTCCTCGAGCAAGGTGGACTGTTCTTTGGAGAGCCTGAGTTTCTTTCTGGATGAATGATTCCTGATGATGGCTTCGTCGACGTCGTCGTCGTCGGTGGACCTGGCGCCAGGCTCGTCCTTGAGAGAAAAGGACATGAGGTCCAACCCCACAAATGGAGTCCGAGTAGTTGAACTAGAACTGGTTGAATAATATCCTCCCACACCCACACCAAGTTCCAGGCTCACTCCTATGTTGTTGTTGTTGCTGTATGTTCCCTGTCCCTCATCATCATTCATATTTTATCACCCAAAAACCAAAAACAAGAGGGGGAGAGAGAGAGAGTGTGTGTGAAAATAATAACAGGTAAGGTGATTTTATATTCAAAGGGCTGAATCGGTTTTCGCTGGTATAATTATTGTTATTAATTATTTACTAGCTAGTCATAACAAACTATTTTATTTTAGACCCACAAAGAAATGGTTGAAGAGAGAGTATTATAAAAACCAGCATCAATGTATATGCGTTACAATTGGGGCTCCTTTTGGGAAACCACAAATTTCCATTATGCATTTGCCACCCCAAATTTGTTTTTGTTTTTTAAAATATTCCGCCATTAAAAATAGAAGAATAGATTTTCCAATGAGACATTCTCTTCATCCAGACATGTTCACATGATCGATTTAAATTTTCATCACAACAAAATCCTCGTAACAATATCATTCATCGTGGGTGTTATGTAAATTTTTGGGATTTACTAGCCGAACGACTGACTCGGAGGTGATCCCGTCTTTTGAAGCTATCAAGACTGAGAATCTGAACAAATTAACCCACCATAAAGCGTTGAGTGCTCAGAGATACTTTTTGTTTTTTCACGCATTGCATTTTTGCTTATCACTTGTCTTGTTTCTTTGTTTTTCTATTTTCTCATGTTTATTTATAACTCACTAGTTTTTTTTCTTTCTTGATCGAGAGTATTTAAGAGGTTTTTTTCTTATAAATAAGCTATTATTGATTAAAAAAAATGTAATTTTGTTCGTAATTTTTATACAAGTGGTTAATAACATTTTTTTTAATTATTAGATGAAGGGTTTTCTAAAATTAGTTTTAAAGGGATTTTAGAAGAATATAGATTTTCCAAAGAATTTAGTGTGCTCAAACATACATAGACCATAGTGATTGAAAAGGAAAACTTAAGAATTGGAAGGGAAACTATTTTCTTTCTAAAATTGTGTTTTCTCATTGAAAAAATAGGGCACCCTATACAAATAAAAAACATAATTGGTATTTAAAAACGAGTTGGTTGGCGCAATTTATATATGATATGATAATAAAGATGGTACTCAACACTATCATATACCAAAATCAATTTTATGGTATTATTGGATGGGAAGATTGATTATTAGGTTGTGTAGCCTTAGCTATAGTCATTAGAGTGACCAAACTAATATAGGTTGAGCATTTTTTTAATTCCAAAACTATCCTTCATTTATCATAATCATTTACAAATCACATTCCATGCTCTATATCTATACGTGTAGGAATTTAATTATTACACACCAACAAAGCCTTCTGTTTTGATAGTAATCTTCTGATCAATATTTTCATTCGGACAATATATGAGTTGAGGGTTTTTAATATAATTTTTTTTTTGGGAAACTCAAGATGTATTTGATATTCGATCAAATTTTGAAATGATAAATAATCCCTGATCGTGCATATTATTGTTTACACTCCTATATGTTATGGACCATGGAAATGAAGTTTTTATTATATATAAAAGGATAAAGTATACATAATTATACCCAAGTTTGACGAAAAGACATCTACTTATATTCATAAAAAAGTGAATATCTAACTCACCGAAATTTTAGAAACGAACAGATAGCAAGAACCGTTAATTATTTGGATGGAAAATACTCAGTGATTTATATTTTGTTCCAGTCGATTAACTGTTTTTATTTTGACTTCAGGTTACTTTTGTTTTGGTTTTTTAATTATTTTTCGGATTTGGATTTGTAGACAGTGTATAAGGGAAGGAAGAAGAAGACGATTGAGTATTTTGCTATTAAGACCGTTAATAAATCGCACAAGATGATTGTATTTGATTTGTTACCAATATTAAATAAAATGAATAATTCAACCAAAACCAATCGAGATTCGATTTCGAAAGGGAACGAACAAAAAGGGGCAGGGATCAAACTTGTAGTTAACATTTCTATGCAAAGAACAAGTAAAGGAGTGACAACTATTCTTGGAAGACGTCAATTTCTCCATGTCCGCACCGAATCAAGGTCCCGAGCGATGAAATTGACGGAACTATCAAGAGGAAACCGAAAATCAAGATGTTAGTGTTACATTTTTAGATTCGTCTTTGTTTTTTTCAATATCTCCGGCAACGATCACGGTGAGCTTCCGGTCAATGACGAGGAGGGCGAGGCCGGCTGGAGGCAAGCCGGTGAGAGTTTCTCCCGTGAAGCCAAAATCCAAACCAAAAACCCCCCCAAAACTCAAAAATTGGCATGATTTGGAAATTTGTAGTCAAACCAAGGGCATTTTTGTTTTTTGACTTTAAAAATTAATGTTTTCCATCCAAATGATTAACAGTTCTTGCTATCTGTCCGTTTTTGAAATTTCGGTAGGCTAGATGTCCACTGTTTTTATGAGTATAGCTAGGTGTCTTTTCGCCAAACTTGGGTGTAGTTATGTGTACTTGACCCTATATAAAAACATCAATAAGCATGACTGGTCTATTTAATAAGAATAAATGTCACATATACCCTTTCATAAGAATACATCATTTTCACTTAACTTTTCTTAACTAAAAACACGTTTTCAATGTTTCCTTAAGTTTCAAAAGTTGTATTTTACCCCTCTTCGTTAACTTTTTTTTAAATTCTGTTAACTTTTTGAGAAATGATGAAAATACCCCTGTATTAAAAAATTGAACTTGTTTTTTCCAAATTTTTTTATAAAAATAAAGAATAAAAATGATTTTAGTATTAAATTTATAAAAAAAAGTTTCTTAAAAAATTAATGGAGATGGTAAAATATTACTTTTGAAACTTAAGGGCATAAAAATGTGTTTTAATGGAGTTAAGTGAAAATAACGTAAAGCTCAACGCCGAGGTATAATACTTTAAGGAGAAGATAAAATGTGTTATAATATTTGTAAGATATATGTAATTATTATTCAAAATTTTAATACTTAATAAATAGTAAAATCACGACATTTTGACACAAAAAAAAATATTTTACATCACGTATTCACAATTATTGTAATGTTTTAAAAGAAATAGATGGATTATATTAGACATTGAAATATGTACTTAAATCATTGAAACCCGAAAAAAATGGAATTAACCGATGATTATAATTAAATTGTCTGTAGAGAGAACACGTGCATGAATATATTTCAGGCCCATAAATTATTCATTGCCTATGTCATAATAATGAATGGATGGTAGGAGGCCCAAACATTAATTTCATACAATTATTATAAGAAAGATGTAACACAAAACTTTGTCAACTTGCTAAGGAAGATATATACTTCCATTAATTATTACACGTCTCACAATTTTCTGTAAACTCTAAGCAAGAAGTTAAGACAATAGGAACGACATAAAACAACTCTGCGGACAAAATAATATATGATTAATTAGATTGCTTATCTTGGATAAATATTCAAATTCGTACACTAATTAATCGTTTATATGCATGTCACTTAACACCAAAACGTCATAAGGTTCGCAGATGTTCTTGTTATCGATCGGCAGTGTACCATCTTGGTTTGCAGGCGGTAAGAGAATAATGGTGGCGCACCTTTTTAATATGCCACTGCTGCGTTCATTAAGTGGTACAACGCCAATTAGTTAACACGACATACTTTACAGGACTAATTTCGAAAAAGTATAGTTAGATTGACATGAATGTCATTTACATACAGTTAACTTCATAACGTCTCATAAAACATAATTAAATACGGGCATTTTTATCATTTTTGTATTGAAAATGAGCAAAGTGAGAGAAAACAAACTATTTTCTTTTATAAATTCAACAAAGCCACCTAAGGTTTGGGTTTGTTTCTGGAGAATTCTGTCGGTCAAGACGAGACTATCAGATAGAAGGTTCAATACAGACGGTATGTGTCCATTATGTACGCATGAGGAGGAGACAATATCACACTTATTCTTTAAGTGTTTGAAGGTGGCAGGTATCTTGGATGATCGAGTGGTGAGAGGTATCAAGAATCTAATGGGGTCAGACCCAAACATGACGGACTGGGTCTTGTGGTGTGAGGGGAGAGCGACGCAACGAATTTTGCAATGTTCATCTGGGCAATTTGGGGAGGACGAAACAAAAGTATATGGAAAAAGGAGCATTTTCTTCTCTCGAAGGTGGATGTCGTAGCAAAGTCATGACGAAGGATGTGGTCAGAAAAAAACTCAACCCAACGCGAGCGCATCTTGCGAATTAGGCAACCTGCTCCTAAGTGGTCGCCTCCTGATCGGGGTTCTTTAAAAATAAATGTAGACAGGGAGTGGACTCAATTAGGAGAGTGTGGAGTGTGGGAGCGGCGTGCAGAGATGATGGGGCAGAGTGATAGCAGCGTTTTGTAGACGCTTCGCAGGAATTCTCCAGCCATCCGAGGTGGAGGCCGTGTGTGTTAGAGAAGTTTTGTGACAGATTAAGCGAAACCAATGGAGTTAAGTAATGGTGGAGACCGATTGTCTCCTGATAGTGGAAGGTATCTCGGGAGATCAGAGATTGTCGTAGTATTATTGATTGTTTTACTTTTAATGTTTCGATAAATTTTGTTTCTAGGTTGTGTAACTCGAAAGCTCATAAACTTGTCAAATTTGCTTCAGTTGAGATGGAATGAAACTATAGTAAGGAGTTTGTTCTATCGTTGCTGGACAGTTTGGCTTGACACCAATCACGCTTAATTAAAGTTTTTCAATTTTTTTAAGAAAATAATTGTTGGTAAAATTACTTACTAGAACTACAGGTACCGGTGTTAGGTAAGATTAGAATCGTTGATAAAATCGGTTGAAACTTGTCATATAATTAATACATATTTTAACTATATATTTAAAATGATTAAAACAAAAATTTAGTAAAATATGAATAAAAACATAAACATAAAACCAATTATGATGGTCCATGAAGTTGGGCAATGACTACCCCCTCAAGCCTACGATTTTGGGCCTATAATTTAAGGATGAGGCCCACTTATGATACATTTTTAAATTAGATTCTCTTTCATGGAAGATGGTTCTATGCGGTAAGCACCACGATAGGGCTATAGGGAGCCCTCATTAGTGTGAATTTAATTATCATCTCAATTCACTAATTTTGTAAGAACAACTATTAGTTGACTTTGATATATGTGATGTATTTTAATGTTCTTATTCATTATTAATAAAGAATAGGACGTAAACGAGCCATACTAACACATCTTCCTTAAGGTATAACTTAAATTTTGTTGCAGGTGAATGAGTTTATACTCTAGTCCGCTTTGTCTCTCTCTAGTTTATTCATTCTCGATTATTCTATGCATCTATCTCGGTTTCAGTTCGATCTCGTTTGTCGTTGTATATTGGGAGCGATTTACCCATACGAGGCAATATTAAGGAAAGCGGACTAACATGTCTCGACGAAATTTTCTTCTGTCTCATTTATCCGTCCAATACCGAATATCATGTCAAGTTATTTTTTATGATAATTGTACTATGATATTGAAAAATAAAGTATTTATTTCAATCTGATTGTTTGATTCAATTTTGCCTTCTTATTGCCTGAACGGGTGTGTGCTTTAATTGTGCAATTTACGTTTATGGACTAACCCACACCTAACACTTTTGAGAATTGAATAAGTATGTGAGAGCAATTTCGAGATTTCATGTCGATTTTTTGTTATATCTAACCGCTGTTACCTGAAGTATAGCAAAAAAAAAAGTTGACACAGAATAAAAATGTTATAGTTGGTTAAAGATTAAGGGATGTAATCAGCTACAAATTACAAACCAATTTTGAACCACACGATAGGGCATTTAGGTGGAGATTTTATTTTAGTCTTTTGACCCAGGACCTTCGTTAGACATCTCTCCTAACAGGGTTCACCCATTGACTATAGTATAGAACCCGAGATCCTCATTACACCTCTCCCCTCGTTTCAACCAGTTTAGCATCTCGTTGCAATGTTAAAAAATGAAACATGTTTCATAAAAATATAACGTGTTTCAATAAATTAAAATTAATTATAAGAATAAAATAGGAGTTTAATCAATAATCTACAAATTTGTATTTGAAACATGATTTGTAGGAGAGTACATTCCGTCCGGTGTTAAAGCTCAATTGCAAATCAAGTGACTCATATATATCCTGTCACCACCAAGGAAAGAAAACATACTGAGGCATGTCCTAAAGATAGTGTGACACATGAAAGAATAAAAGGGAAGAATGGGTAAAGATAATCACATAGGTATGTATCATTGGAGAGGACAAAACAGTGGTCAATGATGTAACTGTTGGAGGTTTTGTTTGGCATGAGACAACACATCACATGAACCTCTCTTACCTTACCTGCCCAAACACTAAATCACCTATTATATGTTGTCCTATACCTCCCCACCTCCAACAATTTATTGACAATGACCTGGGACTCCGGGGAACATGTCCCAAACCCATGCCCTGTGATTCCCAAGATCAAGTAGGGCCGGCTTAATGATCCTTAAAGTCTGAAACAAAAGTGATTAATATTTATAGAGTATTATTTTAAGTTTTTGTTTTTAAAATGAGTTTAAAATATTTAAAATTGTGCCATTTTTATCATACTTGACCTTAATTTTTAGGATGATCCTAAAACAATTGTTTCACTTGTTTTATGGACGAGCCGACTTGGGACCATCCCACCACTGTCAATCACACCTTCTTTCCCTTCCTCCCTATATACATGAATCATATTCTTCTCAAGACTCTACCAATAATGGAACCTTCTCATTTCATATGCTTTTGTCTCCTTACAACTCTTGTATTGTCCCAACATGTCAGCTCCTCCTCCTCGTCTTCTACCACTCATTTCCCAGGAAGGAGGTTCATCATGGAATCAACGCCAAAACACGAATACGATACAGTTCAGGTAAGTCTCTACATTCTCTTCTACATGTTGATACGACTTATACAATAAACAATATGAAACTGATTACCTGGCTGGCTCCACAAGAAGCCATTTTCTGTGATCCCTTTGCTCCTTAGTGTTCATGTATTCAAAATCATTCACTAACTGCAGAACGTTGACGGAGGCATGAAAACATCATCAATCAAAGAAAGTTCCACCTACTCAGGTTCAGATGACCTTGTTTACCATGTCGATTACCATGGAGTTACAACTCATCCAGCTCCAACTCCAAAACATTACAAACCATAGACTATGTTTTACATGTATTCTATTTCTAATAAAAATGGCAATGTAAGAAACTATGATGTTTTGGATTAAAAGATCTCTACTTTCCTGTCTGTCACATAGCTTTTATATCGAAATCAGCTCAATCAGCCTGAAAAAAGATTAATCTAGTAACAGGGTATTCGGTATCCACATGAAAAATAACCTAACAACCTCAATACAGAACTTAAGGACCTATGTATAGCATTTGATCATATGATAAACAACTAAAGACTATACATCTTCAAAGAGTGCAAAGGTTGTGCCTAGCTGCCTATACTTGTGTTGTGCTACTAACCTCCAATCTAAAGAATGTGTAAGTAAAGCAGATAATACATAGGCTACTTTCAGATCTTCATACTCATATATTGCCGATCAAAAAAAAAAGATCTTCATACTCATAGCACAAAAGATTACCTTTTCTTTCCTTGTTATTTTAGTGCCTGGAACACTATTGACACAACATTGCCTCTCAGTCCAAATGGGTAGGCGTTTTTAGTAAAACCAGTAACATACAGAGTTCTAACAAGGAATTAACTTATCAGCATCGCGGCAACAAGAATTGAAAATATGGCATGCCTCTTCTAATCGATAACATGCTATTTGACAAAGTAAGAACTCGATGATGAGGTCCAGAACCACTTGATCGAGCATGATAAGTGCATTTACAAAGAAAGAAATCCCCACAACATATTAAAATTCGATTGCTAAAGATATAACCACTCAATTACCCCAAGATCACAAATGAAACAAATCTTAGCATTCTTATATTGTTTACCTAAGACAATAAATCCAAATTTCAAAAATCATAGATGAAAGATCCATCAACCAAATCTCCAAGAAAAGAAAAGGTTGCGAAATACACATCAACCAATCGTTAACTCAAAGCTCTTCTTTCTGATCAGAAATGCCTAAAAGCTTGGCCAATTCTCCACTTTCATACGCATCAACAGTATCTGGAAACAATACAATAATAAGCATATTTCTAAGTAATTCATAACAAAAGAAGGTTGCTTAATTTTTGTTGAAATGGTAATTACCATCTCCACCTCCAAGGATCTTCCCATTAATGAATACTTGTGGTACAGTGCGCCTCCCAATCATCCCCATCATGGCGTCTTGAATTTTTGCACCGTCATCTGCAAGGCACGAGACCATATAAAAATCAAGGACGTTGCCAAAAGAGTAAACATGGATTCAAATGCGGGTAGCCTCTAGGAAATTAACCTCACAAACCTCTCAGTCAAAAGTAGGCAACTTGTAATTCCTAGACATCTTTTGTATTTGAAATTCAACCAGTGAATGTTAACAAATTTGAAAAGTGAAGACTTTTTAAATAGAGGCATATAGAAGTTCCAAAACCTGTTACATTATGAGTGTTACAGTGTAAGAGATTTTGACGTCGAACAAACCTCTTTCGTTAAGTTCAACAACATAGGGCACCATGTTCAGCTCCTTGAAAACAGATTTCGCCTTCCTACAATGCCTGAAATTACCACAAGTCGAGCTATCAGAGATGTAAACTTGAACTGGGAGTAGTTTCCACATTAAACAGTACATAAACCCAATGCCAGAAATTTCAATGATTCTTAACTTTTACTAAAAGTCAGTATAGACACTTATAATGGGACGGAGAGACAGCTGTAACAAAAGACAACAATCTTGAATACCACAAATGAATTAATGCAACAAGGGTATGAGGAGATCCTAGAACAACAAGTACAGGTTCTCACATCACATGGCTTGAATATCTATATTTTCCTTATGATTAAGATCTAGAATTACAAAATTAGTCCAAATTAAAGAGAAAGCCATGGATCATTGAGAACATACGGGCAATAGGTTTTGGAGAAGATGACGATGTTGTGAGAAGAGATGGTGTTGGTGATGAACTCAGAGTGAGGATTAGCAGAAGAAGATGTTGAGAACAGCGACAGTAACACCAAAATGGCTACGAGGATCGATGACATCGCTACCAATCCACTCAGTAACGCTTTGTTCTCAACTGTTGAGTTGAGCTGAGACTATTCCTATTAATAATCACACATGTGGGACTAATTCCTAACATTTAGGCAGAATTAGTCCTCTTTCTTCATTTCCAAACATGATATAATCCATTTTACAATTATATATTATTATGTGTAATCAAATGGTGCAGTTTATTATAATGCGTGTACAAAAATAAAAATAAAAATCAAACTAAGAGGACATGATTCTCACTCAACTATAATTAACTCTTGAAAAATTTCAAGACTCTAGTGAAGTTCTTTTTCCTCACTTTACTCATTTTTATTTTTTTTAATATTTTTTATTTGGTACAAAAACACTAAAATGTGTCTATTTGTATTTCAAAATTTTCAAACTCATTCAATTTTTGTTACTTCACATATCAATAGAAGCAATTGATTTTCATATACATGGAGACTTCAAATTATCGTAGCAGCCATATGATTAGTAGATGACTTTGATATCTTTCCTGTATGTCAAGTTTCATAAAATTTGGAGGATATTTGATAAGTTTAAACAAAAATCGAAGTTTGTTGTTGGAGACTGAACAAATAAGTTTCTAGCAAAAACTTGGTGATTACTTTTCGCATACCAAACAATCTCCAAATTTTATAAAACTTGACATTTTAGATGTTGAAAAAATTACTATTTTTAAATGGAATTGAAATGGTGTTTGGATGGCCGTTTCTATCATACTTTCCACTATTTCCCTTCCTTAATTTACATTGATTGTGTTGTCGTTTTGTCTTGTCTTGTTAGTTTTCTCTATAAATAGCACAAATGGACAAAGAAAATAACACAATAAATAGTAGCCAATAGCTCATGAGTTGAGATCAAAACAAAATCAATTTTCGTATTTGCAATTTTTTGTTCAATGATGCTTTTGGAACGACTCGGAGTTCATTAATGCTATTGTGATAGGGTCGGAATTTCATTGCCCTCTCAAGTCAGATCTCCTCATTTTAACCCTATTTTATCCAAATTTTATGGATTTTAGTATAGTTTATCACTCTTTTACCTCACGAGTATGCCGATACATTTTCAAGTGAAAACAGGTCGAAAAAAGGTTAAAATGAACTAAAATGCAAAAAAAAAACGCAAAAATGGTAGCATATCCGGTCAACCTGCCAGGCTCAACTCGGCGAACCGAGAGCATGAAAATTGAGGAGGTGAAGTCGATCGGGCCAAACTGTTGGAGTTGCCTCGACAGCTTAACCCGACAGGTTTGCAACACTTGACCGGGGGAGTCTACACCGCCGATCTGACCGAAGGAGTGAGACTGTCGGGGTGACCTGTTGGACTCCAACCGACAGGTTGTGCAATCATGTCTTGATTTTGTGCGATTCTTCCAATTTTAAAATGATTTTAAACTCCAATATAAATACCAGGTCTAGGGTTCGAAAAATAAGTGGGAAGGAGTTCCAAAGATTATTTTAGAGTAAAAAGAAGGCTAGAGAGAAGAGGAGGAAGATGAGAGATCGAAGAGGATGATGGAGAAGAAGATCAACGAGCTTCATCATATATATCATTTGAGGTTTTTCTTGCTCTAGGATATATATTAGGCGTAGGTTAGTTGTATGATTATTAGATTGTGGATTAACTGAATTCTTGAGATTTAATTTTTTTTACTTTAGATTAGCTTATTAGATTAAATGTTGAGAGTGAATTGATATTGGATTAGAGATTGGATTTATGCTTGAATTCATAATTATACATTGTTGATGATCCTTTGAATGTTGCCATGAAATTTACATGTTCATATGCTTCAATGGTTGAAATGGCTAGAATGAAATCAACTAATTGCATGTTCGGGATAAAGATGAACAGGGGTTGTAAATTTGAGGAATTGAAATGATTGATTAATAATTAACGAGTTATAGAATTAATTAAGGCTCTAAATGTGATCGTAACGATACTTATCTTGGGTAGCCTGAACTCAGATCAAATTTAGGAAGAGAGACGATAACAATCGACCTAAGTTGACTGTAGCGTTTTAGAGACCGAAGTTACATTGTGTAGAAACAACGGGTATGGTTTAAATCTATAGGGTACCAACTTGAAAGCTAAGGATTTCTAGTCGGACTTTAAGAATGGATTAATTAGTATAATTTTTTTAGTTAATGATCTGACTAGAACTAATTCGGCTTTTCTCACATTTCATTGCCAAAGGGTAAGTTTGGAACGTCCAAATACTTAATTCATCTTAATTATCTTCCCATAAATTGATAATTAACTTAAAATTTTATTAATTAACACATCCCTATATTCTGCTATTTCCGAGCATTTTCACATTCTTAACACATTTGTGAATTCGCATTTGGTTATTTGGTTTGCATTATTTTGTGCGGTATGGAGTAGTTTAAAGTTAGTTTTGAAAACCACAATATATATTTTGCTCTCGCCCGACAGCAATATAGACTCAAATATTCATAACTTTTGGAATTCTATAGCTCCTGTTGTATCATACAGACAACAACAATATAGACTCACCATCAATGAACTTGTATGACTCCGAACGAACCTTGTACAATCAGAATTAAGGCTCACCCAAAACTACAAAGTTGTAGATGAAGAAATAACAAATAAAATACTAGTAATATAAGAATTTTACGACATCTGTAACTCTTATTATACCCTTTGGACGGTAGTAATACAGATTGTAAAATTATTGTAAATTATTCTTAATATTGCATTCGGTTAATCTTGTTTATCGTTTATAGACTAATTTGTTTTCTACCAATCTTAAGACTATGTATTTGGTGTGTATCAATTCATAGACGACGAACAGGTTGACTTGACGGGGGATGAATATGATTTGACATTTGGTCAAACATATATTTAAACAACTTTACTAATCGGTTTTAATTTTGTTTTCTTGTTTAGTTTAATTGATTTTTTTCTCTGTGAAACGCGCGAGAATGATTAGTATTGAGTTTGGGTTTTGTTGAAAAAAATGGTTAATCGATTTTGTTTCCTTGTGAAACACGTAAGAACGAATAACACCGAGTTTGAGTTTTAAAATAAATAAATAAATTTTTGGTGGTAGCTCAATTTGATTCGGTTCTTATCAAGAACACGTATGAACAAATTGAACGGTTTCAGTTTTAATTGAAGCAAGAGTAATGAATTTACCAGTTTATTTCATTTCAGAAAACGTTAAACGAAGTTAGATTGGTTAAAGTAAATGAAATAATTTGGTTATGTGTGAAACAAATTAAATTGCCTTAGACTAATTAGGTGTGTCTTTACTTTAAGATATGAGTGATATCATTGTGAATAATGTGTTATTTGAGTGAAATTACTCCAAATTTATATGGTCAGAGGCTGTTCTCAAGGTATCGTCAAATATTTGAACGGGCGAAATATGCTATTTGTTGGAAGCACCTGAGGACCGGATCCGGGGAGAATCATGTCATGTCTTGGCTTTGGAGAATCATGTCGAGCAAGCTTGCCCTAGATCTAGAAACAAACCATGTGTACTTTTACCAGTATACCCTTATAGTTATAGTTATTGTTTCATTTAATTTATTAGTAAACCAAGGTATTTATTATAATCATTAGTTATTACCCTCCTACTAAATGATAATGATTTTTTAAGTTTGTATCTCATAGAGAGTTTTTGCACTATCGTACCCCTAGAAATGTTGTAAACTAAAACATAGGGGTGGGCATGAGTCCAGACCCCTATATGAGAATCAATTCGATTTCGGTTTTATATAGTTGGAATCGATTAGTTTTTGATCTTGAATTTATGCTCAATTTATAGGTTGAGTTTGAGGCCAATTTATAGTCGAAACATTAAATTAATCTATAATTATAGAAAATACTAACGAACAAAAACAACTGATGTTATTAAACCCATGAAATTTTGGGCTTGTAGCTTTGATGCATGGTTCTCGAGTATGAGTTTAAATTGGGCCAGCCAGAAGTAGAGCCCAATAAAATACTCATCCGGTCCAAAACTCCCCGTCGGCTTCGACCGCTCTGACTTAGCTGAAGTTCAATGATAACATTTCGCAGAACAACAGTAGCTGCATTTTCTCAGCGCCGCCTCCTCCTCCTCGACCTTCCTCCCAAACTCCGCCCGGCGGCTCCGCTCCTCTCCGCTTCCTTGTCATCGGAAAACATGGAGTGGCCCGCCGATAGAGTCCGCGACACTTTCATCAAGTACTTCGAGAACAAGGACCACGTTTTCTGGAAATCCAGCCCCGTCGTGCCCCACAACGATCCCACCCTCCTCTTCGCCAATGCCGGTTCGCTTTCTCTTCATTCATTTCCTCTTCTTCTTTCTTGTTTTTGTTTGATTGATTGAATTGACTCGTCCTCAGGGATGAACCAGTTCAAGCCGATTTTTCTGGGGACTGCGGATCCGAACACCGCGCTGAGCAAGCTCTCGCGCGCCTGCAACACCCAGAAGTGTATCAGAGCTGGAGGGAAGCACAATGACCTTGATGATGTGGGCAAGGACACTTACCACCACACCTTCTTTGAGATGCTTGGCAACTGGTCTTTTGGGGATTACTTCAAGAAAGAGGCTAGTCAGTGGGCCTGGGAATTGCTTACTCAGGTAACCGCTGAATTCATCACCTTCTGTTTTGGACTTCTGATGCACTTTATGATATGGGTTAATCAGTTTTAGTTACTGCTAATACCTAGTAATGTAGTGCACAGCTATTAAATATGAGTTTTTGAATGTACCCAACTGGGCATATGCTTATGTGATTGATTTTACTGACTCGATCTAGATCTATATGTTTTATTAGCAAAACCCATTAATTGCATTTGGTTATTCAAGTGTCGAAGTTTTTGGATTGCAGGTTTATAAATTGCCTACAGACAGGATCTATGCAACCTATTTTGGTGGTGATGTGAAAGCTGGTCTTGATCCTGATAATGAAGCCAGAGATATATGGCTAAAGTTCTTGCCATCTGAACGAGTGCTGCCATTTGGTTGCAAAGTATGATATCTTCTTTGTTGCTGAAGTATTCAATTATGAAGCTTTTCTTTTACTGTGATTATCTTGTGGATTCATGATTTATTTACATCAATTTGTTTTTATTGCTTTTTTTCTTTTGTGATGATAAACTATGGTATTTGTAGTTCTATACCCTCTTTTGGAAATATGTAGTTTCAACTTCTATTATCCTTACATTGTTGCATATATTTATTTGTCTGTCATATGTATAACCAAACATAGACACAACTTTCACATATCTAAATGTTAGATGGTCAAAAAAAAAAAATTTGATGCAAGAAATGTATCACATGTATTTGTTTTATCCTTCATTTCGTAATTCACACAAGTACATTTTTTTCTGCTATAACTCCATGCCATGACACTTTATGGGTTTTATATGCAATCTAATAAGTGTAAGGAAGGTAATGAAACTTAAGAGTGTCCTACAATGGAATTTTGAACTTTCATGCATATAATAAACCTGTGGCACCACTCAAAGCATCATGGTGAATCTTTTAAACCAATTAGTCAGTTACCATTTTATTCTTTTTACTCATATAAAGAGCATTTTGTATAGGCGAGGAATAATTGTTGGTTCTTGATGTGGAGTATCTACTGTGCAGGCACATTCTTATGCTATTATCTACATGCTAATTTAAAATACGCGACATTGGAAAATATTTTTTTCATCTAGAGGTCAATTTTGGTGTAGTAGAAACCAAGGGGAGGGATAAGGTGAAAACCACTCTTAGAATGCAAACTAAGAACTGATGTAAACAATCGGCATAAGTGATGAAAACACACAATAATGTGAACATGTATGTGTGAATCTCATCTTTTGTAAACTCACTATTTGTAGTGTGTTTAACAGTTCAATCTAAAGGTCCATATTAGTTCCTAGTTTGCATTCTAAGAGGGAGTTTTCACCTGAACCCTCCTCGTAGAAATCAGTGTTACTAAGCCTTAAGGTGGTGTTGGTTGTTGCACATTTTCTGATTATAGATTCAAAACACAAAATAGGCTATGTAGAGAAAGGTATATTCTGTGAAGTCCAAAATAATAGTTTTATACATGTGAAGTAGTAATAAGAATAGACATGATCACACATCCTATACAGCTGAGACAATGTTACATAGATAAGACAGAGTGGACGAGGAAAATTGAAGTGGAAGATCCGAAGTAGTTTTTCTGGAGTATTCATTTAGCTAGCTGACCAGATACCATTTGGGAAATGAATTGGTTGTTGTTTTCATATGCCTATTTTTGCGTTCTCGCCATTTGTCCCTTCCGTGCTGATATTGTGGAAGGTGGATACATCTAGAATTCATCTGGAGCTTCAGCTTTTTATCTATTTCCTTGAAAATATATTGTGCTTGATTGATTATCCTACCTAACCGATTTTTTGTTCTTGGGTAGGACAATTTTTGGGAGATGGGGGATACAGGTCCCTGTGGACCTTGCACCGAGATACATTTTGATAGAATTGGTAATCGGGATGCTGCGTCATTAGTCAATTATGATGATCCTACATGCATTGAGATATGGAACCTTGTATTTATTCAGGTACTACCTTGCTCAAAGATCCTGTGAGTTGTGATAGTATTTTGGTGAGAGGAGTTTATGCACATTAAAGTGAAATACCATGATATTGTTTGAAATTTAGCCATGATTATGTGGGGCATTCATAAATGAAAATATTTAGTAGCTTTTGCATAGCCATTTCCTCATTCTGATATTTTATAATCTTTATGAATTGACTTGGCAATCTTTTTTGGTTCATTACTCCTGATACAGTTCAATAGGGAAAGTGATGGTTCCTTGAAACCTCTACCTGCTAAGCATGTTGATACTGGAATGGGATTTGAAAGATTAACGTCTATACTTCAGAACAAGATGAGCAATTATGATACCGATGTATTCTTGCCCATCTTTGATGCTATCCAACAGGTAAGGGTTGTGATGCACATGACTTCTTTATTCTAGCTGTGTAGTCTGTACCATACCATGTGGATATACAGATTGGCCTGTACTCTACATTGGATTTGATAGTTGCTGTATCTTTTTTTCCCATGCTTGCTTTATTATATTACTTGTCATATCAAATCTTATTTGATGATGAAATGATAACTTTCTTGAGGGAATGGTGTAACTTATTTGCCTGCTCATGGTTTTAGATGATCCTTACACATAAATTTGTAGTTCCAGAGTTCTATAATCCTCAATAACTACATTATGATTTTGGGCTGAGGGTTGAGGGAAGGATGATTCTTCTTCACCATTTGGAAATCTTTTATGGTATGTTTGTATGAGGGCATGAAAAAACTGTTGAAATGAAAGAGTATTGATATAATTTACTATAGTTAATTGTTAAGTACAATGAGAGACACTTATATGGAGAAGTGACCTACCTTAAAATATGAATCAAACTAGAAATAGGAGATGTAGGCACCTAGATACAAAGTTTACTTGGACAATAAGTCCAAAGTTAATGGTAACTGTTCTAAGAAGTGCAAACTGGCCTGAGAAGCACATTTAATAATCGTTCATAGCAGACTTTGTCATCATTTGGATTTCTCTCCCTTTTCCTATTCCCTTTAATAATTCGGAATACTATAGCTCCCCATGTAGGTAGACTTTTAATAACAATATTCTTTTAAACATGTTTGCAGGCAACAGGGGCTCGGCCATATTCTGGAAAAGTTGGACCAGAAGATACTGATGGAGTTGACATGGCATACAGGGTTGTTGCTGATCACATAAGAACTCTTTCATTTGCCATCGCTGATGGTTCTCGTCCAGGTAGAGTATTAGAAGCCAAAAGATTTGTGGTGTTCTGTTTCTTTGCTATTGTTTTTGTTGTTGAGTTTTTTCCAGTCTCTTACTTCTCCTTAGAGTTTGTTTTTTCTCGAATTTGACTTACTGAGTATAATTATGTGCATTCTAATATCATAAAACTTAATAGGACTTGCCGTTTATTTTTTGAAACTAGGAAAATTTACAAGAGTTAGAATGAGTTTGCATTGAAGGGAGGCCGGAAAGGCTAATTACTGGGGAAATCTTAGTTATTAAGTTTACGGAAACCTAGAAAATTTATGAAAACAAGAGCATGTTTTCATCCCAAGTGAACAGATGTTTATGTGCCTTATATTCTGCTAAACTTTATTTATTAAATGCCTGCTTGTCTGCGGATACTCTCTATTGGATTGTGATTTTTCCTTTTGTAACATGTGAGATTTTTCTTGCTCCGAAGGTAATGAGGGCCGTGAGTATGTTCTGAGGCGTATTCTACGTCGAGCTGTTCGGTATGGAACTGAAGTCCTAAAAGCAGAACCAGGATTTTTCAATGGGTAGGATGAATGTGCCTTATTCATGTGTTTTTGGCATTAGTGTCATTTAGCTCACAATTATATAACTCCCTGGTTCTCTGACAATTAATAGACCCATTTGAAATTCTAATTCACATATCCGTTTCTCGCTTTTAATGTAACACAGTTTTAATGATTGTGGTGTCCAGGCTTGTCAGTGTTGCTGTGAAAGTGATGGGTAATGTTTTCCCCGAGTTAAAGCAACACGAAGTGCGTATCAGGGACATACTTGCGGAAGAAGAAGCAAGCTTTGGGAAAACGTTGCATAAGGTAATACGGGTACATTCTTATGATATGCATAAAATCTATACATATGTTATTTTCTAGATCTGTATAGGTCATATATATATATATTGATTAACACACAATTTTTATTTGATTATTGGCTTCACAACATCGTTATGACATGATGCACCTCTTCAATGGCAACACATGAGTTTATCCCATTCTTTATTATCTTGTAGTTTGTTCATATAATATGTTCATACAAAATGGAAGTTATGTCAATCACATACTGAAAGCAATTGACTGGTCACATGTGTTTTAGGATAAAGTTTGTGCTGGTTAATTAACTAAATGTATCAGCGGTATTCTTAATTCCCCGGCAGATTCCTTAGTCACCAAAGGAATTATTAGAGTGCTTAAGATAAACTTGATGTTTGACTGGCATAGCCTTGCGCATAAATTCTCTTATGTGAAGTATTTGTGTGCATTCATAATGAATAATGCTGTAACTTGTTATGCCAGGGTTCCAATTGAATGTATGTATTGCTATAAAATATCATTCTCCGTAACAATCAATTATTGGATGCAGTTTTAATTTTAAACTCTGCATCCTTTAACTTCTTACAGTTTTCCTCATCTTGATTTCGTATCTTGACTGTTTGAATCTTTTTATTATGTTGGAAGTTGAGTCCATTTTTTCTTGTGATCCTGTGATCTAAACTCCTGCAAGTTTTAGGAGTTTCCATGCTTTCCTTAATTGGGTTCTACTTTAGGTCTGGCTGAAACAGTTATGACAAAAATATGCTCTCACATACTATCTGTTTTCTTGATGGTTGTCATAGTGGCCTATGTTTTAAATTCTTTATATGCTGCAAATGTAAGTATGTGCGATAGTTTTGATATTGACATTTTTTCTAGGTAAAAGTGAATGGGCATCTTTGGTATTGGGAGATACTTGTAAAGTTAAATTTTTAACAATGGTGTTAACTTAGATAACTGCTAACAAATAAATGTCGGACTTATCTTTTTTTTTGCTTTGGTCCTGTGTCAACTGTCAATCTGTTTGTATCTCTGATTTTTGAGTAGTGTCTTCTTTATTTATTGGTTCTCACAAACAACCTGAATGGTTATTGAACTTATCTCCAGGGAATTGAGAAATTTAAGAAGGCTGCTCAGGATGTTAAGGGAAACATATTGAGTGGGCAGGTTAGAATATTTCTCTTCTCTCTCTCTCTCTAAGTGGTGGCCATGCTATCATTTTCTATTTTGCTAGGCCATGTTATCATGTTTTATACTACTAAGCCATGTTATCTTTGAAGCATTACTTTGAAGTTTCAATATAAATGGTTGACTAGTGCATTTATGTGTCATTCAATACACTGGTGATTTTCCATAAAAATTTACGTCTAAAATAATTAGGCCATCTGTTTATTATAGATCTTCTTACAGAGATAAAACTACTAATCTGATTCTGGATGTCAGTTTTTCATTTTTTATTCTTATCAAGCCCCTAGAATCCCAGTTGCATACAGTTCAAAATTCATCCACCTATATTAATAGAAAGATGGCTATGGAATATTTTAATGTCAAACAAACTCAAAGGCAGCATATTTCTTTGGAAAGTTGAAATATTTGTTACTATTTTAATGTACTTTTCTGCCAACAACTCTTTGTGGATTGTAGGATGCATTTGTCTTGTGGGATACATATGGGTTCCCATTAGATTTGACTCAGGTACATGTTGTGCTTTGTTTTATTATTTCTTTCATTTTATCATATCTTGTTCGCATTTGAATCTCAATTATTTTACTCTCACCAGTTGATGGCGGAAGAAAAAGGCTTACTAGTTGATGTTGAGGGTTTCAATAATGCCATGGACGAGGCAAGGGAAAGATCAAGGAATGCTCAAAGCAAGGTATTGGCATTATCTCTTTGTTTTTAGTACATCAATAACCTTTTTGCCATAATTACTGTAAATTTCGTTCATTACTTTTTAGGTGTCACGACTAAATGTTAAATATCAAATAGCGGAAAATGTTGAAGTTGCCTTTGTTGGAATTGGTTATATGCAAGGTTTTGAAATGCAAAATCGGGAACCGAGGTGTAAGCCTCTGTAATGAGAACAATAAATGCATAAAATATCATATATCTCATACAATTCATAACAAACAACACATACTTTATTTGAGCAACATGTTTTGCATTTTGAAATTCTTTCTAACATTCAACCATCTTGTCCTTCCCTTCTTTGAGTACCTTAGGACATGCTGCCACATTTTTGTGGGTGCATGCAAGATGATCTTTTCTTCTCTTAACACCCATTTATAACCTGACTACACAGTTTGTACTTCAGATACTTGTATCCTCTTTTTGCCCACCATCACCCACCCGACACATGAACTTGAACATCATATTTTAAAGCGGGATCGTTTTGTAGCCCCTAATTTTCCTTCACTTTCACTCATGACTCATTCTAACTAAAAATTCAGCAACAAAAAAAATCAGCACCAATAATGAAATAAAGGCACACTCATTAATAGATGAAATATTTAGTCATTAACCTCTGAGAAAGAGAGTGAAAGGATGGGGTGAGATGAGGGAGGAAGAGTGGAACTGTGTCTTGAGTAGTGAGGGAGAAGAGGAGTCTTGTCGTGGGGGTGTTTATTTGTAAGGTATTTAGGGTTTTGTTTATCTTTTTAAAATCTTATAAAAGCCTAAAAATCTTTTCATAAATCCCCAAAACATCGTTTTAAAAGCCCCAAATTATTTTGATACTGAACAAAATATGGCCAAATGTGTCCGAAGAAGAGAAGAGCAAACGAAGCATGTCCAAAAGCAAACCAACCCCTTGAGCTGCTACAAAAAACACCGTCGGATTTCAAACCCACTTGCCTTTTATAACGGCCAAACTTGTCTTATTTTACGAGGCATGAGCCTAATAGCCTCAGGTACTTAAGGTACCGAGGCGTAAGCCTCCATCGCACCTCATTAATGTGAGGCGTAAGCCTCAGTGCACGAGGGCTAGGTGTAGTCTCGGAAGTGATTTTTCACCGCCCCGCCTCGAGTGATTTTGAAAACCATGGGTGGACATACAGTTCACTCACTATTTATTTCAAATCTCACAGCAAGCTGGTGGTGCTATTATCATGGGTGCTGAAGCTACCTCAACATTGCACAAGAGAGGGGTTGCCGCAACAAACGATAAATTCAAATTTGTTTGGTTCCAGGTTATTATATTTTGTTTTCAGACATGGTCTTCAAAATTATGATTTGTTGTTTATTTCACCATTTATTGTTTTATCATACATGTGTGCTAAGAAATTTCTAAGATGTTTTCAATTATGTTAGGACCATGAAAGTGTTATAAAGGCAATCTACACTGGTTCTGAGTTCTTGGAAAGTGCTGCTGGTGGCAATGAAGTTGGTGTTGTTCTGGAATCTACAAGTTTCTATGCAGAGCAAGGTGGACAGGTATGTTACATCGAAAGAGCAAAACTAGAGCTGGTTGTTCTCCAATTGTTGTCGGTACCGCATGCATGATAGATTCAGTTTTACTCTTTCAACATACTTGAACCAACATGAGTGGGATGAGTGGTTAGTAATGGCCTGCATTTTTTAGCTTCAAAAGAAAATTTATTTTCACAATACAGTTCATAAGTGAATTATGACTTGAGTTTTACGGGTAAGCCACACATCTAGGGCCGACTATTGCATATGGTGCCAAATGCTAGGGTCCGAAGAAGATACAAATGCATTAGATGGCGGTGACGGGGATGAGAATACTTTAGATGGCTATGTAGCAGGACTGGAGGAATGATAGGATAATGTAGAAAATTATTCCAGCAAAAGTAGGGGTTGTTTTGTAAAAAATCTAAAGGAAAACTGTCCAAGCATGGTTCAGGCCATGGTGCAGCTAAGAATAAGTCTGATGGGGCAGCAGAGATGAGAATGCAATAGATGGATGTGTAGAAGTAACAGAAATGGAAGGATTCCAGGAATGAAACTATTCCAGCATTACATAGATTTGAAGGATATAAAACTTAGAATTCAGTCATAAAATTATATAGATTTCTTAAGTGCTGTTCTTTGCTTCTAACATTTTGTTAATGGGTATAGATTTTTGATACTGGATTACTTGAAGGCCCATGTGGCTTATTCCAAGTTACTAATGTCCAAATTTATGGAGGATTTGTTCTTCATGTTGGTTCATTTACTGAGGGGGCTGGCAGATTTTCTGTGGGTGATAAAGTATCCTGTAAGGTACATTTGAGATCTCATTGCCCGCTATTGTTAATTTGTTTAGTTCCTCTGTTTTCCTGTGAATACTTTTCAATACTCTGGCTTGTGCAGGTTGATTATGACAGGCGAAAGCTTATTGCTCCTAACCATACCTGCACTCATATGTTAAATTTTGCTCTTAGGGTAATCTCCAAAACTCCAGAGGTTATAAAGTTCCAAAATCCCTTTCTCTATACGTATATGTGACTTTCATGTCTGTTAATATGCATGCAGGAGGTACTTGGTAATCATGTTGACCAGAAGGGATCCATTGTTCTACCTGAGAAGTTAAGATATGATTTCTCTCATGGTAAGTATTTATTCTATTAGGTTATTTCTGCTTGCATAACTTCGCTAATGTACTCACAAAAATTGAATAGGTAAGCCGGTTGGTCCTGACCTTCTGAGAAGAATTGAATCCATCGTGAATGAGCAAATAAAAGCTGAATTGGGTGTATTTGCAAAGGAGGCAACTCTCGCCGAAGCTAAGCGAATTAATGGACTACGAGCTGTTTTCGGAGAAGTAACCTGCATCATTTTTTATCTGTTCTTTTTAATCATTTATCTTTTACAAGAGCAACCTTTTTAGTATTTTCTCTATAACTAGTGCAGGTCTATCCTGACCCAGTTAGAGTTGTGGCAATTGGCCGGGATGTAGGGGAACTCTTGTCTGATCCAGAGAATGAAGAATGGTCATCAATCTCAGCAGAACTATGTGGAGGTAAATATCTTCATATTGTTCTTAGTGTCCGATCTTAAATTTGCTGGAATTATGTATTATTGAAGTTTGATCTATTGGAAATATCTAGGAACTCATATATCAAATACACGGGAAGCCAAAGCATTTGCTCTTCTATCAGAGGAGGGAATTGCTAAGGGAGTGCGGAGGATAACTGCTGTCACAACAGAAGGTGCGTTTAAGGCATTAGAATTGGCTCATTCGATTGAGCTAGAAGTTGACAGTGCCTCCGAAATTGATGGAAGCTTGCTCGAAAAGGTTTGTTAGCTTTTTTGTGCCACCTACATCCTTTGATTGGGAGAAACATTTTTTGGACCGTCAGTGGCATTATGTACTCGTATATGTGTCCACTTGCTACTATGTCAATCTGGTTTTGTATGCATGCTTTTGAAGTATCACTTGCCTGTATTTATGGGTTGGACAAGTTCCTTATTTTTGATCTGGCCCTCGTCCCAGGGATTCAACTTTTTTCTCCTATTTCTCCGCGTAATTGTTTTCTAGCATTATTTATGGCGTTTTAGGTGGAATAACAAATAAAAACACTAATTATGTTTTGCAAGAATGTTAGCTGAATGGTTTATGATTTCAAATATCAAAAGTAGGCATTTTGATTGGAGAGATAAGAATTAAATTGGAAGCTTCTGACCTGTCATGTCCTCAATATTTTGACTTGGATGTTATTCTAGGGTAATTGTAACGGCTCCAAGTCAATATATTACTTTTCTGTTCAGGAATCATGCAAATGTAGGCTAAGTAAGTAAATTAGTACTTAGTTTCAGCTCTACCGAATTGTTGGGCAGCTATATCTTTACCATTTTCCATGCCTGTAGATGGCTGTTTTTATATGAATTTGTGAAAAGGATTCATGTTTATTTTCTAATCTTTGTATGAAATAAGATTAATGTCATTCACGCAATTGGACAATGTTTTGGTCAATT
The DNA here is from genome assembly GCA_036897365.1 of Geranium brycei. Classification (NCBI taxonomy): domain Eukaryota; kingdom Viridiplantae; phylum Streptophyta; class Magnoliopsida; order Geraniales; family Geraniaceae; genus Geranium; species Geranium brycei. The sequence goes on from JAYMTP010000575.1 coordinate 25,974, forward strand.
TCCTTTTCTCGCCATGCTTCTAAAGTATATATTTTGGATTTAAGCCTTTTGTGAAACAGGATTATTTTCAAATTAGATTTTGTTGATATATTTTTCTTTTTGCTACTTCACAAATTTCTATTCTCCTATAGTGCAGTATGTTTAATATTTGTTTTTCCTTCAAACAGAAAGTGGCTTCTTTGAAAAATCGTGTGGACTCAGCACCTATTCCAGCAGCTAAGAAAGCTGATATCAGGAAAAAGATTGATTTGCTACAGGTAGTGCAGGAGGGCTAATCTACTGTCTTATTCAATATACATATGCTATTGCATTCGTTTTCTGTAATTGATTTCTTTTGTTGGTGTAACAGAACCAAGTGAGAAAGGCTCAGAAGAAGATTGCTGAAGAAAACATGCAGAAAGCTGTGAATGTAGCAAAGGAAACGGCAGAAGCTGCTGCTTCAGATGGGAAGGCCTTCTGCATTTCCCACGTGGATGTTGGTTTAGATGCCGCTGCCGTCCGCGAAGCAGTTCTTAAAGTTATAGAGCATAAGGTTTAAATCCCTTGTTTTTATCAGAGCGCTTTGCAATATGCATGCATATGTTGCTACCTTTGTTGTTTACAAGAAATAAATAAACCTGAAGACATTGTTGGTGGATGAATGAGCAGGGGATCTCGGTCATGGTTTTCAGCACAGATGAAACTACAAATAAGGCTGTCGTATGTGCTGGTGTCCCAGAGAAAGGCGACAAGAGCAAGCTCTTGGAAGTTTCAGATTGGTTGACTGCAGCTTTAGGTCCTCTCAAAGGCAGGTGTGGGAAAGGGAAAGGCGGTCTTGCTACCGGCCAGGTTAGTCATTTTCATGCCATACTCCAATATAGTCTTTTGATATAATTAATTATTACAAATGCTATACAGTAGTACTGGAATTTTCTCTGAACTGTCTCTCCCGCCTTGGATTTCTGCAAGAAAAGTGATTAAGATTCATAATCAAATTTGTGCTTTCCATTGATAAAGAAACGTGAAGATAGATATGTAACTGGTGCTGTATATCTAATTCTTGAATGCCATTAAGTTTTGTTCCGTCATAGTTTTGCTTGTAATTGTATTACATTGTGGATCCTCTAATTGCAGGGAACGGATGCGTCACATTTGAAGGATGCCATGGATCTGGCAACAACATTTGCATCAATGAAATTGAAACAGTGAAGGATCATCAAGAGAAGGATAAAAGTTCTCTAGAGTTATAATATATTCTCTATGCTCCCACTACATCCATACACAGATAGGAAGTGCAAAGCTAAAACACAATCGCTAATAGATGGTTAAGGTTCAATGTTTTGTTTCATGTTTGTTTCTTTCACTGAAATTTCCTTTCATCATATTTCGGTTGATGCGCTCCTGATATGTTAACACACATTTCTGAGTTTAGCTGATGACCTCTTAATGTCTGAAAATCTGAACAAATAATTTGATATAATTGTTCACTAAAATCAAAGAGTTCATAGGTTAACTCCTACGTTGAGTTTGTTCATCTCCATTCAGATCCCTGGTTATCTGTTGTGCTTGACTTATGTTTCATTCCAAAATGAAAAGAATTGAGCTTAGCTTGTCGTTGTATGTCTTAAGGTTCTGGTGTTGCTCATAAGTGACTCATTCATCTCTTGTCCGTTCAGAGCTTGTGATATATCATTGGAAATGTCATTTCCTATAATATGTAACATATTTTACATCAGTCAATGTCGAGTTTAATTGTTTCGAAAGTACAACTCAAATTGACATAATCACATGTTAAGTTGGCTATTTTTCAACTTTTGCCCAACCTATTAGACTTTTGATGCCCTGCAATTTCATCTTGGGTTAAGGGTGTGGAGTAAATGGGCTGAAAGACGCTAATAAAGCATTTACCTGATTTCCTCTTTTCACATTATCCGAAGTACAATTCTCTCGACCCTTACTAAGTTTAACCTACAAATTACACATCTTGCCCACACGATCCATTTCCACCTAGATTTTACATAATTATACTCTAGGCATATTCATCTTCAAAGCCCATAATTTTTTTACAATACCGTTAAGTTCCTTCATGCTCACTGTCCTATTCCTTGAAATTTTGTAGACGAGCATGTCGCGATTCTATTCAAAGCATTTCCATAAACAACATTTTTAAAACCAAGTGAACCAGCAAAACTCTAAAGTACAAGATCATAAAAACAAAACAAAAACTAAACACAGAAGAAAATACATGCCAAAAAAAGTGAGATATGGAGGTTAGTGGGGGGCTTTACGAGGATGAAACCAAAGTAACAAAAGAAAGGTTACAAACCTCTTCCTCATGCGTATGCTAAATCTCAGCAATAATATCATTCTTGTTTCCAAGAGCGGTAAAGCCACAAGCTTTAAGATTTTTCCAAGTATTCTCCGTTTCACCCCTTAAATTTGATTCAACCGGGAGGGGCAAGACATCGGAAGTATGCTCCGGGGGATCCGAGGACTCACAACTTAAAGGCAGCTTAGAGTGCATAGGTGACTATTTAGCTTAAACAGTCCAAAGATAGTCTACATATTTTTTGTTCAATGAGCTAATCACCTATTTTATTTCGCCTCAAAGGAATATCTTGATGGTTCTAGACTCAATTTACCAAGTAGGATGCAAACTACAGCTTCAAAATATGCAACGACTCCAAACTTATGTATCAATATTCGGGCTTGACTATGCTATGATAAAGCAAGACAACACCAAAATTGTGATTTTTAAGAGTTTTTAAGATTATTTGTTAGCATCATATCAAGCTTGAGAACAAAGTAATAACTCACGGAGCACACAAAAACCGACAACTAGTAAGTGTCAATCCTAAAAATGAACAACTACGAGCAGCGAATATCCCAAAAGAAAATAGCACAATGTGCAAAAAAAACTTTTTGCATGAAATCAAAACATGGATGTAAATGCAGTATCTAACTAAATGAAAAGCACACACCCCATATAAAAAACTTGCATGGTCCTTATGCGAAAACAAGAAAAGAAAACATGAAGTTCATTATGCCCGAATATTCTATCTTAAAGAAAGAAAAGATTCCGTCTGTAGAGGTATACACATCCTTATGATTTAGCAAGGAAGCTTTAGCAACCTCAAGATCTTGAGCTATATTAAAAATGCCAGTCGGCCCAGTCTTTATTCTTAACCACCCGAAAGCTGGACCTTATTTTACAGAACCCCACACTACATTAATCTATAACATGCAATAGACAATATACAAAAAAAGCTAAACACCAACATTATGCATAACAAATAGTTAACACAACAATCGATGCTCAACGCTCCCCATGCAAGCATATAAACTATAATAGTATCGAATCACTACATGCGCAAGAGATAAGATGTATTGTCCCTCTAAATATAGTGCTACATCTTGGTTACTATGACTCGGGGTTCGTTCTTGTGATGATGACTCCATCAAGGGGAAAAGCATGTGCCGTGAAAATCTATCGCTTCTCACCAAGACGCGGTGCAATGATCCATCTATAAAACTAGTTTTCTTCTGCAAAACAAGTGTCATTCATCATCTATCACCGAGACTATAAGCATAATTCAAACTAAAGCACATATGGTCATGATCTGGTGCGAACCGAGAGGTCTTGTGCGAACTTGTGAGAATCGTGTTTCTATTATTATGGCATGTATTTCCATAACCGTGTTTTCATTATTATGTCGTGTATTTCCATAACATTATTATGGCAGACCAAAAAAAATATTTTTTTTCTTCCAATCCCTCGTAACACCCCTCTCCTCGACAGGTAACACTTTCCCCTCTAGGTTATAGAAAAATACAAGCCCCCTCGTTATATTTGAGTGATTCTCACGGAATCTCACGTAACTCTTAGTCTTCACTTGAATGCATCCCAAAACACATATTACAAGGGTAGGAAATCTAAGGTGCTTCCCATCAACGCTTTGGTCAACATCCTTAAGTTGGACGGACCACGTTCATCAAGAGACCGCTCCACTCGCAGAAGAATGGATGCATCGTAGGCCCCATCGGTGCCTAATTTGCATCATCTTTGACTTGAGCTCCTCAAAGTTGTCAATGTCTTTAAAATAGTCCACACATGCTATATAATATAGGTAACCACATGCTGCTCTCAGCTTCTTCTTCCCCATTTTAGGCTTTGCCTTCTTCATGATACCTCTCTCAAGACCACACTCAACTTCTATTATTGCCATGAGCTCCACGGCTTGTGCCCATTTTCACCCGAGTCTACCTAAACTTTGGAATGGACTTCCGGAATGAGATCGGTTCTCGAGGTCCTTGGTCATTAGGCTTGCTGATCTTGGTTGCAGAGAAATGACGCCAAAAACTTGTTGGGCCCGTAGGAGGTGTTCCCAGTGCACCCACCCGGTTACGTACAAGTGCACGTGATCGTTCAGGTAGAATAACTCGATAAATATGGGATTGTATCCGCATATACCAATATGGGTTAAATTATAATTTTAATAATGCTATTGGAAATATAAATATTTGTAAATAATTAAAGTAGTGTTGTGAATAAAACAATAAGAGGAGGGGAAATGATGTGAAAGTGATCAATATAGACGAACAAAAGGTGCTAGATTACTTCTGCTAAAATAAAATGTACATATACGATCCATTCAAACATACATTATGTGTTCAATATTATCCTATCACCTCATCCTAATTGCGCCTCTATGTACTGAACTCAACAGAAGCTAGTAATGCAAATCACCCTCTCTCGGGCATTTCTTGGGTCACGTCACGCCACTCTAACGAATACTCAAGCGACCTAAACCAAACATTAGAAAAACAAATCCGACATTTAACACACACATAAAAGAAGTCATGAATATATTATATTAAATCGTTCTATCTATCACCCATGGTTATAGGAGTTTATCCCACAACCATTGCGCTCAATTAGCTATGTTAGGCGCTGCGCGGCTCTATTCATTCCATCAAAAAATACACTGCAATAAGAGGAAAAGACATATACTCTAATAAAAGGAGAAAACACTCTTTCTAAAAAATCCACTACTCGACTGCTCTATGTATCAACACTAGAGAGGTCGGTAGTCTCAAGTAAGTTATACAAATATTAAAACCAATCACAAAGAGTAGAAAGGAACAAAAAAATAATCCCACTTCACTAGGCGAAGACAAATGTCCCGACCTCTAAATGTATTGGTGTCAACCTTTTCCCTCCAAATTCGCTTCCAAGCCTTGGTTAATGACTTGGAATCGCCTCTGAAGCTTCTCTAGAATATTTGCCTCTTTTCTCTTATGTCCGCGGTTGACTAAATTAGGTTAAAACCCTTCCTACATTAGCACAATTGTTACACCTAAGAATATTGTAGTGTCACGACTTCAGTAAAAAGTGTCATGATTGTTACACCTAAGTCGTGACATGACTATAAAATAAAATAAAATTATAACTTCAATCTTCAAAATTGTAGAGTTTTAAAGTTCTTAAAATATAATTTTGTTCGATTTGAAGTTCTAATGAAAAAGTTATATGCTCCGCAAGTTTGGTCTGAACTCTCTAGTAAGACTGTCCACAACAAGAGAGTGGAAGGGAGTGGACACTTCCAATGTTGTCATGTGGCAGCCACATCAATGAGTCTATTGAAAAGTGGGTGACTTGGAGGAATGATTGGAAAGAGAAGAGTGGGTACAGACCGTTCGAAAGAGAAAAGAAACTCTCACTTTTAATATATAATAATGTGTTTACTCATATTTGATGAATATGTAAT
>JAYMTP010000576.1:0-31715 GCA_036897365.1 Geranium brycei
TATCTTGTAATGAATTTAGGACATGATTATCGACAAAGAGATGGGATAAAGTGATATAGTATGATTTTCAGTACGTCAAAATAATGTGAAGCTGTGAATTAAGAAGTATGGCTGAAAGCAGAGAATCGGAGGACCTCAGCGACACTAAAAGCAACGACGGTATGTGTCCCTTATCTTTACTAAATATTTAGTACATACTTGGGTAGCCATGCATAATTGGTAGACATTGTACATGGTCAGTCATTCCAAATGGGTAGCCATTAATCCTCTAACATAAGCATTACCTAATACAACAGCCACTCGCTGTGTACAACGGCCACACATCTCTTTGCAACAACCAATCCCCTTTTATAACAGCCATTCATTTATGCCAGCAGCCATTCGACCGCTAACAAAAACCATTCACCTAATACAACAGTCACTCATTGTTTATGACAGCCACACATCTCTTTGCAACAGACAATCACCTTTTCTAACAGCCATTCACTTATGCCAGCAGCCATTCACCTATTAAAACAGTCATTCATTGTATATAACAGAAACACATCCCTCCCAACATCCAATCACCATTTATGACATCCATCCACTCATTCCAGCAGCCATTCATCCTCATATACCAGGCATTCACGTAATACAACATCCAGTCATATTATATGACAGCCAGTCTACAATTTTCAACAGCCATTGTCGTTGTATATCAGATTTCTGACCACTTAACAAACTCGCGCAAGACTCCATCACCGAGAAAGAGTTATGCCACCCTGCAGAGATCCGGCCCCAACCCAGACACCCCCAGAACGACCAGCCAGGTCTCAGACCTTAGATCGAGAAAGACTTCGAAGACCCGAAACCTCCGCCCTCACAACCCCGCCTCTCTGAGGCTGACGGTCACTCCGGCATCACCTTTCTGCCATGAAAATCAATCCAGATCAAAGCCACGTGTCTAAATTAACTTGTGTTCGATGATTCAATTTTTAATAGGGGTAATTTCATGTTACTACGGTCAACTATACACAAAAATCATGTTACTACAATAAACTTTAAAATACGTCAAGCTACTACGATAAACTATTTTTATGGATGACTTGCGGTTAAAATGGACAATAATCATCCGAAAATCAATCACATGCAAGTCACATGCCATCTCATTTTTTAAAAGGGCAAAATTACCCTTTACATTAAAAAAAACCAACATGGCAGAATAATTAAAAGTTACAAGAGAAAAGCGTCGGTCTCTTTTGAGGAGAACGAACTTCTTGGTTAGATCTCATTTAACCTTGAGCTTGATTATAACGAGTCCGAACCGGATATTTAACAAGTCGAGCTCAAGCGGCTCGTTAAAAGCTCGGCTTTTACAGCCCTGCTAATAAGAATCTCAAGCCAAATGAGTTTTAAGGTAAAGCCCAATATTGAGTTAAAGCCCAAGCCCAACATTCCGTTAGTCTGAGAGAGAGAGCACTATACAACTCAACAACAGGTCCACACACAGTGACTCACTTTTCATTCTCCACCTCAACCACTCTCTCCTCTCCGCACCACCGCCACCAACCACCGCCACAAACCCTAACCCTAACCCTAACTGAGCTCCAGAACCAGATCAGTTTCAATGGCGACTCCGTCGCCGTCCCCGTCCCCACCGCCCCCGCACTCCCCGCCCTCCTCCCCCCCGCGACCGTCGTCGAAGAAGCCCCAACCAGTCCCGTGGAGCCACCAGGAGACCGTCGACCTGGTCCGAGCCTACCAGGAGAGGTGGTACGCTCTCAAGCGAGGCCCTCTGAGATCGGGCCAGTGGGAGCAGCTCGCCGCCGCCGCAGTCCCCACCAAGACGCCGACGCAGTGCCGCCACAAGATCGAGAAGCTCCGCCGCCGGTACCGCTCTGAGAAGCTCCGCCGCCAACCCTCCGCCTGGCCCTTCTTCGGCCTCATGGAGTCGCTCGAGCTCGGCCCCTTGCCGATCTCCGCCCAGCCCATGTCCCAGGTCCCCTACGAAGAAGACGAAGACGATGACGATGACGACGACCCCAGCGGAGGGGACGAGGGGTTTGGGAAGTCTCGGAGCATCAATTACATCCTCCGGCGGCCCACGGCGGTGAACAGGTTCGCCCCGGCGGGGAGGTTGGTCTCCGCGGCGTGTTTGAGGGACCGGGCGGAGCCTGCCAGGGAGATCGACGGCCCGTCGCTGGTGTCGAGGCTGGCCGTGGAGATTAGGGCTTTCTCGGAGAGGTTCGTCGGGGTGGAGAATATGAAGATGGAGGCGGTGAGGGAGTCGGAGAGGTTTCGGATGGAGATGGAGAGCAGGAGGATGGGGATGATTCTTGAGTCCCAGAAGAGGATTGTGGACACGATTGCTAGGGCTTTCGAGGAAGACGATGAAGATGAGTGATGACGATGATGATGATGGTTGCCGAGAATGCCGGAAAGGTCTATTTTTTTAACCTTTTTTTGCAGCAATGGAGGTCTATCGTATATCTAACACTTGATGATACTGTTGCTTAATCGGTGTTTATGTTTAGGATGTGTTGATACATTGTTTGTACATTACGAGCAGACTGATTCTAGGTTTTGTGAGTCTTTAGAAGAATGCGATGAAACAGTTCTTTGGTTCGGTTTATACTAAGTTTGTTACTTGTTATTGGTTTAGTGTTTACTTGTAGCATTAACAATGTAATGAACAAAAGTAGGTTGTTGAGCTGAATTTGGTGTTTGTGTTCATAACCTTTTATGATTTCCCGTATCCTGCACTATATGTGCGAGCTCGTATCTCTGAGTCATTTGCAGCTGGTTGTATGTTAAAAAAAAGACTATGGAAGTTTTACGTTGCTTAAATATAATATCTATGATTGCTTGCCATGTTTTTATTTACCTGAAAATCTATTATCCATCTTTTCGGGTTTCCAGTTTCTGTCCTTTGCCGGCATTGGCTTATCTTCTCCGTTAGAGGCCTTGCCTGCGGGATTGGAGCCAGGGTTGTCTAGATTTAGTGAGGATGACGATTTGTCGGGGAAGTTTGAAGATCCTCTGCCCAAATGGTTGGCGTCGATGATATAGGTTTTGGGGAAGCGACCAACTCAGGATTTGTTTCTTTGTAGAAGACCACAACCACCATTTTTGGTTGGGCAGTGAAGCTCCAGATGAGCGAGCATAACTTCAATTGTTTCTGATAAACTAACCGAAATGGCCAAAATGTCACCTTAATGAACCACAAAATCACTTTTGTAATTCAGAAATAGGTGTTAAGTGTATTATCTTGTATTGCTCATTAGAGATTGTTCGGTAATAAGCATGAGGTTGCAGATTCCAATCCCGACGCTGACAATATTGCTGATAAAAAAGGACTTCGGTGTGATTTATCGTGCTGCAAAATGATGTCCCTTTGCCTTTCTGTTTCTCAACTTCTATGGAGCAGAAGACAGAAAAATAGGGTATAGTACTGCACAAGTTTCAATTCCATATATTTTGTTCTAACCTCACATTATGTGGTGAGACCAAATGCATCAAGCAGTAGCTGACATCAAAACACTTGAGAAATTGTATAAAAAAACTTGTTCTGCTTGAGACTGACTACACATTAAGGACCTTGAATGCAATAGTAAGGATTAACGAAATTAAGAACCGAACATATACACATTCAGTTAAATACAATACACCAGTGAAGAAGTGAAATGATTGATGGATATTCACAAAATTTTCAAAAGGCTTTGCCAGTAAAAATGATCACTAACCAACCTTGGCTCTAATTTACTTACTGGGGCAAAAATAAAATATGGGTCCTCCTGCGAGCTGCTGAGGGAGGGGAGGGCAATATAAAGTACAAGAAAACGAGAGACGGTTGAGACCCTCTGTACACCTCTCTACACCTATCTCTGTTTCATTCTATCTTCCTAGCTCTAGATCAGTGGTAATATACATTAACAAAAGAATGTGCCCTACCATACCAGTTCACTTCTCTGTGCTTATAAGTTTTCACAAAACCTACAAATTTAACCTCTTCCCTTGCCGCCCCCTCCTGAATTAACCAGCTTCAACTGCAAAGGTCACCAAAACCACCGTCAGCTTGTTCCTTGGGGACATTATGTAAGAATATACAGATCGATACCAATCCAAGCAGAAATGACAAGCACATGCAAGGGACCTGAGATGTACTAGATATGTGCACAAGCACATGCAAGTTGATTACAAGAATTCAACAAACTAAATATCTTTATTCTTGTAATCAATTTGAGTTCAAAAAGCTATCTATCTTGGATATCACTTTCAATTTAGGGAAAGAGAGAGGCGCTCTTACTAGACATGTGAAGGGAAATGGGATTAGTTACCAAATGTAGGGAGAGATAATTTTGAGCAATTTATTTTGCACATATCAGTTCTTTCCTTCATTGACTTTAAAGAATAAATAAGCATATGGATTGGAAGGAAAAGGAAAAGCACAAGTACCTGTACACTGCTGTTAAAAGAGGATGCATACCCAACTCAGACAACAACAATCGTCTCAGCGCTCGATTAATTAGTTGCCTTCCAATTCTGAAGTGGTTGGTTTGATACACAAACTTCCTTGTTCTGACTGCAAATGTTGTGTTTGCTGCTGAGATGGCTGTTGCGGTGTAGGCTGTGGTGGGGAGGAATGTTGATCTTGTTGCTGTTCTTGTATCAGAGGAGGTGGCTGCTCTAGCGGTTGGGTCAAATGTAGTGGTGCCATTGAAGATTGTTGTAACTGTGACTGTTGATGCCATTGTGTCCCAGTCTTGAGATTATGGAGAGGTAAGCTACCTGATAGTTGCCTCTGGCCTAACCCTTGATTGGTAGGTAAGGATGGCTCACTCTCAGCTGAACTTGAAAGGGGTGGGCTTCTAGTCGCGGCTACTTGAGTCGTTGCTGTATTCGGCACACCAGAATCACAAACAGGTTCCGAGGCCTTCCACTGTTGACTGACATCAGAAGATACAACAGGACCTGCATTAGGTGAATCGTCACATACCTGAGACTCTGGTGCATCTCTCTCGGGGGCATTGTGGGATGGCGATTTGTCTTGCGCTTGATCAACTGCAGCCTTGCCTGGCAGATCAGACTGTGCTTGACGATTCTGTTGAAGAATTCTCTGAACCGTCTGTTGTTTTTGAATAACTGGCTTTTGGTGCATCTGGGGCTGGGGCAAAACCAATCCCACAGGCAGAGAAGCTTGATGTGACGCTGCAAATGTATGGCCGGAACCAAGCTGTGTCTGCTGGAGTTGTTTCGATGGTGTCTGCCCAGAGTGTAGTTTTTCCTGCAGCGGAGACTGGCTAGAGGGCTGAGAAGGAACTATAGGTTTGGATGATTGAACTGAGTTTAGGGAAGATCCAGGATACGGGCCTTGGTTCTCCCCGGATTGGCTTGTAAGGCCATTCAGACGCGAAGGATCAACCGGGAGATTCTGGTGCACCAACGTATTCCCCCTTCCCATACCCTTCAAAAGTTTAGGCTGTTGAGACTGGGAATGCGGTCGATGTTGAGGTTGTTGAGGGTGATGTCTGCCAGGTTGTTGAAACTGTTGCTGCTGTGTTTGCCGCTGCCTCTGCTTTCCCATCTGATTAGTCAACCCACTGTTTGAGGTCTGTGGGTTTCGACCGTGCCCGGATTGTAAATGATTTTTCTGTTGATGCTGCGACGGAAGAGGAGCCATTGGGGAAGATGGGGTTAGAGGCGGTAGTGATACTGGTTGAGATGCCATTTGGGAGTGGATCGGGGAATTATTAGGGAGAGACGATGATAGGGGATGCTGGGGCTGTGCTTGGGCATGCGGCAATAAACTATTAGATGCAACAAATTGTTGCGGTTGCTGTTGTTGCAAATATCGTTGCTGTTGCTGCTGTCTTTCTTTAGCCATGTGCATTGCATAAGCTTGCTGCTGAGCGCCCGGAGCATGATTAGGCCCTTGAAGATGAGGGTGGTGAGGGTTGGTGTGCATGGGCGGGTGTTGTAGGGGCATTTGATGTTGCTGGGTATGGACTGGATATGTCTGAGCAGGCGGAGTCGTCTGGTTCGGGAAAGAAGCACTCAACCCATTGAAAGGAGCAATTCCCTGGCTGTTACCTTGCATTGGGAGCTCTGGCGACATCATTTGCCTTTGATGATCTGAGTTATGGCCAGGCTATGACACACAAAAAACGTTATATTATATACTGCTTTGACAAGTCCCACCTATGCAGAATTATATACAGAAATATGATTTTCTTGTATGGATATCAGCATTGAATGAGCTTCAGAGTTTTTCCATACAATTATAATAAAATAAGGGAAAATGGCAAAAACGTGATGTATACCACTTTTGCAAGAGGGTGTTGTGTAATTTGATAATGGCAAAAAGGTGCTGAGAACTTCAATTTTTTGTGCAAAATGTGTGTATTTGTACAAAAATTACAAAATTGCCCTTCAAATAAGAATTGTTTTTAGAAATAAAAAGTTTTTCTGAAAATATTTTTTACCTAAAATTTGTATAAACAAAATTTGTAATTTAATTTCTTTTAGTTATATTCTTAATTTCAGAGCAATTTTGTCATTTTTGTACAAATATACACATTTTGCACAAAAAACCAAAGTTCACAACACTGTTTTGTCACTATCAAAGTGTACAACACCATTTTGCCATTTTCCCTTGAAATAAACCCAAACACAATAAGATAGAGAAACAGAAGGGGCGAACTCACCCGCATCATTTGCAAAGATTCACGAGGTCTCATCATTGAATTTCCTGGGCCAGAAACACATCCGGAGTGCATAGCAGAGCTTGGCATCCCAGCCGCCATATTGTTGGAGGGAAGCATACCCCCAGAGTTCAGTACCGACGGCGATGCCATACCTTGGAACCCAGGTCTTGCCATTGACATATTTCTATGCATTCCAAGCATTATACCCATACCGTTCATACGAGCACCCCGATCAGTTCCGGAAAGAGCCCCGGGAACAGGCAAGTTGGGTTGCTGAATGTTTCTGCCAGATAACATTTGATTATATTGCTGCATTCTCTGATGCTCGTCAGCAGGTAAAGAAGGTCTTGGAACACCGAACCTACCATCCCTGTAAAATTAAATTCACAAAAAAAACACGAAATAGAATTAAAATGTGTTGACAAAAGCACAGAACGAAACTCAAGCTATGTTGCAATACTACCTCGCAGAGACACCAAGTGGACCAGATGGTGACTGCAAGTTACTGCCAAGAACCATACCCGAAGACCCTTGCACTGAAGAATTTGGCCCCGGGGTAGGAAGCGCTGATGCTACAGAACCCTGATTTGACATTGGCAAGCCGCCGGCATGAGATCCCTGGTACCCTAGGGGAACATCCGGGCTTGATGGTGTTGTATCACAGAGATCAAGGGGCCTGCACCAAGAAACAATAGAAATGGAGCCTATAATCAATTTCTTAATTTACCGAGAAAGGCGAGTATATGCATAACTGTGTATGATGAATGATAAAAGAATTGAACGGTGTCCTAGTGGCATCCACAAAAGCACCGTAACTTACGTCAGAACACTTCCACTCAGGTTATTTGGGAATGCTTGGGAAAGAGCAATAACATGAGAATTGTGGACCTGTGCTATTTGTTTTCCGTCCTGGTTATCATTCTTCACCACACAAAAATGAAATAATAAAACATATGAGATTGCAGTGAGAAAAGGCCTGAAAAGGAAAATAGAGAAGTTGGTTTGTTTTTGTTTTTATATCCTTTTTAGTTTTTACACTGTGCTAACCGTATCCACAGATCAAATTAAATTGCTCACCCCACACACTTGAGAGAATGGTATGAAACATAAAGATAGGGATAGATTTTTTTATGTTGTTATGGATCATCGAAGTGGGATAGGTATTGAATAAAGCTTTTAGGATAATTTCTTGCCAAATTTGAGTGCAAGTTGGGGTAGATCATCCAATTCAACAGAATGAAAATCAAGAAAAAACCCTGTGGGAAAATGATTGCTTAAATTGAAAGCAAGACTTCAAAGAAAAGAACTAAAATTCAACAAAATATTTAATGAACTTTTAACAGAGCATACATCGAGTACATGTGACGTTAAACTGCCCTAATATAAAACTCCAGAAGCATTTTAAGAATTTAAATAAAATACATGCTTAAATTTGTTGGAACTCATGATCAGGCAATAGGTTTCTGAAGGTCGGAGAGTTTAAAGATCTACAGCCATACAAAATATATCATAAACAAACCTGACTCCTGTAATGCTGCTTCTGACCAATGGCAATAATTTTCTCAAAATGAGACTTGAGAGTATCTTCTACCATTGGTCCTTGCAAGCATTGAAACAGCTGTCTGGCACTGCCCTGCATAGGATACAAGAAACCAGTATATCAAAGCAGGATTGATTAGCTCCAGAGTAGTCTACTGTCTCGCATGTTAGCACGTGAATAAAATTGACACCAGGATAAACATTTTTCAAAAAGAGAGCCATTCTTGCCTTGGGAATGCCAGGTAATGTAGATGGATAAGACTGAGACGACCCTGAATCTTCAGCACTATCAGCTCCATCACCAGCACCTCTATCCATCAAAATTTTGTGACGCTCCTTGCACTCTTTGGGTTTACGAAATATACACTAAGCATATTGGCAAGTCAGAAATTAACACAGGAGGAAAAAGATTCACCATTCAAAATAAACAAACAAAGAGCCAAGAGGCTTCGAATGAAAAGAATAATGCCCGATTTACAGCATAATATGGTTTAGAAATTAGAATGACCATAGGAAAGCCAGAAAGAGTTGACTGGTAATGAGAACTCCTTGTTCGTGTTTTTACCTTAAATTGCAAAGTACTGTTGACTGCATCACTTACAAGCTCCCAATTTGGACCCATATCATGGACTAGTACAACAAGTGCCTGAGATAACGTAAAGAACAAACTATTAATGAATTCAGCAGAACAGAAGAGTGGGAACACTGAATATGATAGAGCTTAATTAACCTGGTCTTCAAACAGTGACCATGGACTTCCTGAACCAGGCTGGCCAGTAGATATCTGTAAAGGTTCAACACCAAAATTCATTTTAACACCAGAGAAAATAACCCAAAACACGGGTAACCATGGTATGGGCCACCACTAAAAGTACCTTCAACCCTTTAGCTTTTCTGCCCCTATCCCGACCACCCATCAATTTAATGAATTTATTTGGGTTGGACATATTACTCATAGACGCCGCTGGGGAAGGAATAGACCCAGCCATCGGGCTGATGTTATCAAAAGTATTATCAAGTGGTTGCTTCAATGTCTTTGGCCTTTTCACATTCTGCTGACCATATAATCCTTCAGGAAAGACATTTAAAATGTAAGGACCAAAAGAACAGAAGAATTCAATACATATCTGTCAATATACAACTTAAGTACATATGGAGCTGAAAAGAGCTCTACCACTAATTCCATTAGAATCAAAATGATGACTTTCTGCTCTCCTTTTGAAGTGATCCCTCTGCATATATAAAACATAAACATACATCATTATTTACAACTCCAGACACAATTTATGGCATAAATATTGAGCTTGACATGAAAGTGGGTGACAGAAAAATGGTCCCAAGTGATAAGAGAGAATTAGCTCTTTTTGTGATAGTTAACTATGATATGTGAGCAGAAAAAAGCCATATGTGCTCACACACTTTTCTATGTATCTACCTCGTTCAGTAAGTTTTAACTACCAGCACACAACACACATACACGCAACTATTCTCTCTCCTTCCCTCATCTATCTCCCCATCCATTCCCCTTCTCCTCAACAATAAGAAGGTAATTTATGGTGAGAAATTAACTTTCTTGTGACAGTTGGCAACGAGTATAAGAGAACTCATAAATACAGTCTCTCTCCAAAAATATTTACCATCTAGTACCAATCCATAACCAAGGCTCTAACATAAATTATCAACTATGATTTCCCCTACGCACAGGAACAAGGGTACTTAATAATATCACTTAGAAATAAATTAACAAGTAGCTTAGCTTATATCTTGACATAAAAATACAAATATAATCCTTTTTTTCCAGAACAAACTTGGAACAAAGTGCTCTGATCTTAGGGCATTTCAAACTTATACTATACTTCTAAAATAACATGCTCTCTTCACTTTTCATATTTATTAACAGGGCACGTGTATATATTTTAGATGTCTATCAACACTGGTCATGAAAAACAGAATATAATAACTTATTGCATGAAGGGCCAAAAGATATAAGTAGATGGAGTTAGATGACCAGATATGCAATAAGGATTTGTAAAGTGGATATTAAATTCACTAAGCGAATATAACAAAGATTTCTTGCCAACAGCCCTGTTGCCAAAATGGCAGCTTATCTCCAGAATAAGGTACAAAGTTGTGGGTCAAATTCAACCTTGCCTTGATTTACACATCAAAGACCGAAAAAAATGAAAAATAAAATTTCACCTGCTCGCTGTGTACAGTTGAATCCAGCTGCCATCCCTGATCATGTGCAGTACCCTGCAACCAGAACAAAATCAGGCAATGGAACAATACAGAATGAAATAAGATATCAAAACACCCATACTTTCCCAGAGATAAGCAAACCCCCAGGGTCAGCCAAGATATATGAGCTATGATGTACCAGATGCTTTTTCTTCTTCTTTTTTGGTTTTGAGAATGTTTCTGCTGAATCGTATGGCATATGCTGCTTGAATTTCACAGCTGACTCGACTTCCATGCTTTTCTGGATCTGTGATCCATCACGCATGGTACTCTGATCATCCTGAAAAGAATTAGTATCTCCACTAGAGGCACCTGTCTTAGCTGGAGCTTGCACTCCTCCAGCGCCAAACGGAGTTAACACCCTCTGTCTTATAGCAGTACGCATGCGCTTCGTTGGAATTGAACCAACATTTAAGTTGTTGGCAGGCCTCTTCCCCATCACCATAGACTGTTGAGCCACAGTTGTCAAGTGTCCATATGGCACATCAGTTGGCCTTTCATACAATCTGGCAGAGTGTGACTTCATTAAAATTTTCCGTTTCTTCTGAGAATTTGATGCTTTGCTGCCATCGAAAGCTCCAGGTAGATAATATGTGCTTGTTTCCCCTTCATCTTCATCATATGTACTCTCTTGGTATCCATACTCTGAATTTGAGCTTGAACTTGTAAAGAACATATACTAACAACCAAGGGAACTATAAACAAAAAAATTACCATTACCTGCAACGGCATCATACATATGAGTCTCTACTTCTTCTTGCATGCTACTGCATGTTCTCTGGATAAATTCAAACCAATAAATCATCATAAGACAATTATGATATTTTATTCATATTTACACTAGATCGAGTTCTTTGTTAGAGCAAGAAAAGACATGCTTAAATTTATTAGCGTGCGGTATTTAAATCACCTACCGAAGTGGTAGTATCACTCCCAATTCTTTTCTTTTAATTTAATATTATGATCAATTGAAGGAGAAAATAGAACATAATGATGTGATGATAATGCATGTACCTCAGACTGTACCAGATGAGATTCAATAGATTTTCTGTAAGCCTCCATTGCACCAGATGGAACAGTATAGAAAAGGTTTTCCTGGCAAGTAAACAATCAACTTGTGACATAACCTCTTGTTTACAGCAATGACAACACACATTGTAGGATGAGTAGTTTCAGAGATACAGCAATATGCACAACTAAGCAAATGAAGAGTAACTACAGTAAATGGTGAACATTTAATTGTGTATATTAAAGCAATAAAGAACTGGGCCATACTTCTGTAAAATAATCCTCCCAGGACATTTCTGTGACGCCTGTATCATATATCTTTTCAGGAGTTGCTGGCGCTTCTGCTTGAAGAGTAGGAACAGGAGAGCTGGTAGATTTTAAAAATCTTACAGCATATAGCTGAAGGGCAAGAGGAAGAGACTTGCTGGGAGATCGTTCCAACTCCTTACTAGTATTCTGTCCATGACAAGACACACCAACAAGATATTGCACTCAATTGCAGAATTACTAAAGGTACAAATAAAATAAGTGCAAAAAATACTGAATATTAGGAGTGAGATGAGAAAAGAGAATGACTACCCATCACTAAAAGCTATCAAATAATGCTCACCATCAACTAATAAACAAGACTATTATCAAAAGAGAGGGCCCAAGACAATACCATATTGGGTTCTTCAATCTTGTCGTCCATAGTTCCTTCCCCATCAATGGGCCTTGAACTGATTGAATCATATTTGTCACTTTTTGAATCAACAATTGAAATATCGGTACTTAGAAGCATTTCTGCTGAATGCCAAAACTGCATTACTGCATCAGCCATGGCATGCACTACTTTTTTCAGCTTCCGGTGTTGACTTTGTTTTTCAAGTTTCAACTGAAAAGCAGAAGTAGCCAGCCGGCACATTTGAGAAGCAGCTGTGATCTTCCAAAGACGTTCCTATCAACAACAAACAATGAGGAAATATGAAGTTTGAAAATTTGTCTGCTGACCATCTCCCCACTGAAACATGTATTAAGTAGACCAGTGTCAGAAAAAGACAGCCTATCCACAAACCAACCTGTGCGAAGTCATTTGCCAACCATGCCATTTCCTCAAGGACAAAATCCCAGTGAGATTTCCACCGAGTCTCTAAAGGAAGAATACCAATAGATAAATCAGCAATCCCCTTGCGTTTAGCCTGTTTCATACATTATATTAGACGATTAAAAGTTCAAAGAAGTAACGTATGATGATGTCACTTCAGCTACACATACAGAGAAGTTATGCATAAGATAAAAGAAATAACCTCTATTATTCGTGCCTCTTCTAAAACTGAATCTTCATGTGCCCTGTTGGCCAACTTTAAATAGTCGTCGGAAATAATATGGTCTGGTTCAGAACCTGAATTCTTCCCCAACAACGCATTGGCTGGAAATTCACTAGCTGATGCAGACAACGAACTCAGCTGGTTGGTAGAAGAGTTGTCCTTGTTGATGTTGGACTCATCCACAAACACATTACCCACTGTTTTATCACTTTCTGATATAATAAGGATATTGTTTTTCACTCCTTCCATATTTGGAGGATGTTTCACCTTCTTTTGCTCACCAGACACAATTGGGTCTATTTCTTCCTTAACTTTTACTAAAGAACCATTGCCAGTATGGTTATGATGAAAAGAGTGGTGGTCATCATTGCCAATAGCACCACGGGTAGCAGCCTTGGTCTCATTTGTTTCTTTAACAAATTCACAGCTAACTAAGTTTGCCAACCCTTCAGGTTTTGATTTTTGTCCTGCAGAATCTCCATTAAAATCCATATTCCTCTGATTAGTACATACATCACTATCGTTATTTACATCCAAGCACAGGTTAGTTTGGGTGCAAGAAGACTCTGAATCTAATCCCTTCATGGAACTTGATGCACCCTTATTTTGCACTTCATTTGGTATAGCCTTGCTGTCCACTTTTAAATTACTTAACCCGTCCAGTGGATCAGAACCAGCTTTGTTCTCAGGCAACACTGTGGCTGTTGTAGCAGTACAAGGTGGAGACTTGGTTGGAGCTGAAATGTCCTGTTCCTTCCCCTTGTCAACATCAGGCCGCTCCGCAAGTTGCCGGCCATCAATTCTTGAAGGTTGAGGCTCCATTCCAGCTTTCGAAGCAACTACTTGCAACTTACGTTCAGGTAGACTACCTTTCCTTGGACCTCTAGATGCTAATACACCATGAGTAGCATCCAACTCTATATCCATTTGCTTGTTTGAGGTTGCAATCTTAGGAACCATGCCACCATTTGAACTTGCAGACTTTGGATTAGAATTGGAAAGCACATTCTGGTTTTTCTGGTTGTTTACTTCAGATATAGATCCCTTTGCATCCTTTGAACCTCCACGGGAAACTAACGACCCATGACCACCACGACTCTGAATTATATCGGTTGAACTTGATCGAGCACCATCGCGATTTGATTTTGATCTATTCCTTCGAGCATATGGACGGAAAATAGTTGAATCTTCTGCTTCCCTAGCATGGAAAGACTTTTCTGATGAAGCAATATTATTTCTTTTACCAGGTCTTATGACACTCTTTTTGTTTTCAGTCAACTCATTCTCACCATCAAAAAGTAGGAGATTGTCTGCGCTATTGGGTTCACATACTGTACGAGTACCTGGTCTACCACTACTCTCATTAGAATCCCCATGGGGAGACGCTGCGAAACTTCCTTTTACTTCACTGTGACAACAAATTGGAATTAAATGAGGATCAACCACGTCACTGAAATAGACATATGAGAGCACTAACAGGCCAGAGCTGAAGTGATATACCTAGTTACAAATTGTTCTGGATGCTGATCGGTGAGCGACGTAGACTGGACACTCAGTGAAGCTGCATTCCCAAATTTGAAATCTAACGGATTGCCACCCTGCAAGTAACAAGAAAACTTAAGTGACTCAATGCAAAAAACATAATAATTTGCACAATGAGATTGTCCAGCCATACTTTCTCCAGAAATTCAAGTTCTCTTCTCCTTTCCTCGCGAACATCAAACTCCTGCCTGTTATCATCATATAATAATTTTCTCATAGTTAAATCTGGAAACGAAAAACATATATACTTTTTGGTCTGAGAAACAGAACATATATCTAGATAAAGAAAATGAGTTTAGGTTACAATGAAAGAAGTAACCCAGAATTACCTAAGCTCAGCTTGAGCCTTCTCAATTGCTGCTCGGCGTGGAGAGGTTTTGACACCAATACCAGTTCCGCCGTCAACAACTCCTCCCATGGAATCAACCTCAGCATTTACGAGGAGAACAGGCCCAGAACTACATCCATGCATTCCTCTTCTTAACAACTACAAGTTTTCTCTACTCATTGCTTTGAGGCAGTTCAAATTCCTAAAATTAAAAATTAAGAAACATCACATAACAAAAAAATGACTGCCCAAAATACATGCTAATATTAAACATAAATTCCAAACAAACTGGCAATGCAGGGGAAGTGAAGATAAGCCTTTGAATCTAAAGGAATAATAGATAGATAAATATATGATAAACCTCCTTTTCTATTATCAGAATCACAATACAAACTTCTACAGTAACTTGTGGTACAATCATTTGAATGCCACTATGTTACAAGAAGGGACCCAAGGACAGCACGATTTGCAAGCTCTACTCGACATGGGAAGCTAAACTTAACAGAACTAAATCAAAATATCCAAGTGGCACTATTAGATAACCCATACCCACAAAAACTTACTCTGTAAAATTCTATGCATTGGCATTTCAAAGCAATGCATTGCAATGTAAACACTTGCTGGATACGTAAACAAGCACACTGGCACAAACAAGTACACAACACACAGTAACAGAAGCTCAAAAGCATGATGCTAACACACATTTCATTCCCATATTGATGGAACCATGCTCCTACCACAGACACCACAAAAACACCAAACCACTCAATCAAACCCAGCAACAGAAATCAAATTCCAACTCATCCCACACGATTCGAAGCTCCAATGCAATCCATTCCAACGGAATTGCACAAATTCCAAATTCTAGGGTTTCAAACCACACCTGGAAATCAAAACAACAATATGCAGCATGAGGATCACCTGGAAATCAGGTTCAGGAGCAGAATTGGGAGCTAGGGCACAGCAAGGGACGAGCAAGGGGTATGATTTTCCCTCACCTAGGGTTTTGAAATTTTTTTTGGAGGAAATTGATCCTCAATCAATACGGGACCAAATTAGCCCTAGAAGGGAAGGAGTCGGAGCAAATGCGAGCCATGGAAGCAGAGAATTGGTGAGGGGAAGGTGATTGGAGGACTGGAATTTGGTGTTTCGTGTTGTCTGAAGCTTTTCTTCGAGTAATGGAGTTTTTTTTTCTACTTGGTTTCGAGGAGAGAGAGAGAGACCTCTGCGAGTAATCGTAATGGGCTGGACAATTGTGCATGGGACGATGAAGAAGAAGAGGGCCTGGTTTTTGTGCTTTTAGTCTTTTTTGGGCTTTTTATTATTATAATAAATAAATAAAATTTGAATAAAAATTTATCCAATAATTATTTTTCAAAGAATTTGTAATTTATTTAGTCCTTTTAGGAGTGAGCATGTGGTAAGTACCCACACGTAGAGGTGGGATTTTGGATTCGAAAGTAGAGTTGCTCAAAAATAATTTAATCGAACTGAAATGACTTAATCCGATCTGAAAAATAATCAAACTGAAAGAACTAGGTTCAAAATCAAACCGAACTCTATCGGTTTGGTTTCTGATTATAAAATAGGAATTGATAAATAAATCAAACCGAAAATCGATCGATTTGGACATATGGCTCATTTTAAGTCTTTGATATTTATTGGTTGAGCCTCAAAATATTGGTCCGAAAAAAATAAGTCAAGACTGGCTAAATATGTGAGAATTCCATGAAAATAGTTTCAAAGAAAATCCAACTGAAAATAGGCAAATCAAAACAATTTGAAATGTGACAATTTCACGAAACTTAGTTCATAAAAAATGAACCAAAGTGAAAATTGACATGTTTGAAATCGAACCGAACCAAATTTCATTATTCGATTTTGAGTTTTAATTTTTTAAAATTGAATTGATTGGTTCGGTTCAAAATCGAATCAAACTGACTCAAATCCAAACCACAAATAGCCATGGAATTGGTCCTGAACCAGATTCAGAATGAAAAATCATAGCAATGGTTAATGGTACGGTTTTGGTTATGAATTTGAGAGAATCATTCAATTATCTTTCGGTTTTGCTTTTCAAAACTCATAATTGTCGATTAAATAATAAGAATCGACCTGGTTTGCGTTGCCACGTGCCCACCTCTCGTCCACCCACCCACGTACTATATTTATCTTTTATTGCTACTTTGTGTACAAACTTTATATTTCGATAAGTAGGTTAATAATTAAATATTGTCCTTAGTCTTTTTGATATTTTTTATGATTGCAAATGTAATGTTTATGGTTATAAATTGGGCTCAAGTTTGTCTAATTTGGCCTAGAAATCAAGCATAAATTCAGAAAAAAAATCAATTAGTTTTAATCGGGTCAAACCAGAGAACTGTGATCAGAACCATATTGTTTCCTCACATAACGATTTCCAGCAATAACTGAGGAACCATACACCCGGTCCAGTTTTGGAACCATGCTCACCCCTAGGGGTGCTCAAACACGGTTAACTAGGATCGATGGCTTAAACCGAAAATCGAATTGATAAGGTTCAATTTTCAACATGTAGAACCGAAACCAGCCAAAAATAAGTTTAGACTAGACTACTAGTTAACCTAAAAATATGAGTGATTTTTTTGGTTTAACTATAATCGATTTTCAATTAGATTTGGGCCTCAAAATAATAAATATTTGGGGCCAGTAGTTGAATCTCAATAGATTAAGCCCAAGTAATGAATCCCTCCATCATCAAATCCTTATCTAACCTCCAAATTCTCGATCTTGTCGGCACCAAATTCATCACTAGATCCTTGTTGATCAATTTTGGTCTCTTCCGTCACCGTATCGACCACCTCATCCTCCATCGTTGATGTACCGAAAAATCACAAAATCACTATATCTTAAGAGTTTGGTCGTTGGGGTGGTTGTTGAGCACGCAATCGGTGTAAAGGCGGCGGTAGAATAACTAGTGGTGGACTATGTGGTGATGGTGGCAACCCTAGAAATCAAATATATTTTTTTGAGAGTGAGGGGAGGAGAGGATTTCACGTTGAAATGAGTGAGGAAATTGAGAAAAGTGACGGTGTGCGTGTGCTGAGGTGAGGTTTAACTTGTTAACCGCGGATTTTTAAATAAAAACTGAAAATCAAACCACATCAGTTATCAAAAATCAAAATTGGGCCTCACCCCCGGTTCAAGTTATTTCCAGTATAGTCCTACTTGGTTCTCATCGATTTTCTAGTTCTCGGTTTTTTAGCAACCCTACTCACACCTACCCACACGCGCGCCATTTTCTAGAATCAATCCAGAGTGTTTGGTTTTCATCATATAAAAACTGAAATCGGACCCGATGAAAATAAAACGACGAATCTGAATTCCTATTCGATTATACCAGTCTACCATTTTTTTGCATTAACTAAAAAAATTTGGACTTTTGAAATTTGTACTCATATTTTACGTCTAGACGAAGATTAGACTAAATAAAAGGAATTACATTTAAGTTTAAGGTTCGAAATACATTTGATTATATTACATATTTATAGTTAGTATTGAGCATCACGTGAAAGTAAGATGGAAGAAATTTAAACATTGATAGTATGAGTTTTATAAACAAAATACTAACTCCGTTATATTCACTATTTGTTCGTTATGTGTTTTGTAGGGTTGGGAACTGTTATGGAATCGGACCGAACCGATTAAGAACTTGACCTATCAGTTCCAAGCTAACAAGAACCAGGATCGAAACCATTATCTAAGGCCCATTTGGTTCCTAACCCGATTATCTGATTTGGTTCCTCGATTCTATCTTGTTGATTCTCAAATTTATAATGTTGTTTATTTGGTTTATGATCCTTATTACACGATTTTGATACCAATTCACAAATAAAAACTTTAAATTTGTAACTATTAAGTTAGAACTATAAATGTTGCAAATAAAATAATAATTAAAAAAAAGATAAATAACATATTTTATTTTGGGCTTAATTCTTCAAAGGACCGGTTCCGGTTTTTGCTTAACCATGATTACCGGTTCTGCAATTCCTGTTCCAGTTCGGTCCGGGATCAGTTCTCGGTTTCGGGTCTAAAATGCCCTCCCCTAGTGTCCCATTCGTGTCATACCTTGTTCTGTGCCATACACAACAAACTACTCCGGTCGACGAGCTCGCTGTCCAGAAGAGGAGTTGCAATCTATGTAAAGGCTACATTTTGGAGATTCTTCACATTTTCTAATTTTTATCTATCTTCTTCGTCTTCTTCAAGCCTTCGCTAAGTACTGATACGAATATTTCAGTCAATAATATTTCTCTGCCTCCTTAGCTTACTAGCTATGGTAATGTAAAATCTAGCAGACAACAAAATTGACATATTCATGTAAAATTACCAATTACAGAGACAGAACATTGAGATTGCTTTGAAACAGAAACAAAATTCACTGATAAAATTAACGATTTACAATACAATCTTTGATTCATCAAGTCTCTACCGTGACATAAATTGATCTTCTACCAGAAACTACACAACTCCTGTTATTGCACAATTCTGATCACATTCTAAGATACAACAATCCTAGCCCGATACAACAAATGCTAACATGTAGAGTTACGAGAAGGAAACAAGAGAAGCTATGATACACTCACACAGGCGACGATGTTTGATCTCTGATGCAATTACACTGACTTTACCCGCTCGCGGACCAGAGTTTAGCTACCTTGGAGCGAATAGAGCATTTATAAGGCTGCCTGACTATGTAAATTTGGTCTCCCACTTTATTGGGAGAGTCCTGGTTTCTGTACCATGTCCACAAGGCCCAAGTTTCATTCTTCACCTGCAATTCAGATTTTAGAATCGTAATTAGAGATGCAGGCCAACATTTCCAACATTAAATAAAAACAACTTTGGTTCCATAAGCGTTCCTTTTACAGTGAGGTAGAGCGTGTCTGAGAAGCATCAGTTACTAGACGTGTATATGTTTGTTTTATCAGCAATAACTCGGGAAATCTTACTCTAATCCTAATCTAATTCTCCACACCAAGACTCATAAGACATACATACATACGAGTATATGTCATACGAATCCCAATTGAAAACAGAATAGGCTATTGAGTACCTCTAATATCCCATGACCAAAACTACTTTCTCTGATAGCACTGTAATCAGGTTGCCGATCCCAACAAAACTGGCCTGCTGCCGGACCAGAAGTGAAGTTTGCTGCACAAAACCCTCCCATGTACTTATCGGAAGTAGTTTCTGCCTGTGGGCATTTACCAGGTTCATCAGCGTATCCAACTGCCATCTTCTCTCGATTGCCACCATCACCAACTGTGATATATACAGGCCCGCATGGGTCTAACGTGTAATTATGAACTCGATTTGACCTCTCATAAGCATGAACCTGTTGGAGTTTGCTTTCTAATCAGAATAACTATACATTTGAAAAATATATAATATTCCATTAAAATGGATGAAATAAAACCTCCATTCCGATAGGGAGGCAGGGGATGAGGGCCCATGTCACTAAAGTTGACAGGATAAGCTATCTTGTGATAAGGATTTCTCAGTATTAACTTATCAACTATACATGCCAAGACTTACATGGCCATTGAATACTATGTCAACCCCGTAAGAGTATAATAGATCTTCCATTGAAACTCTCATGCACTCCGCCTCCCTGTAATGAGCATCATAAGAACTGTACCAGGGAGCGTGCCAGGAGGCTACCAGCCACGGGGTTACAGTTCTGTCGACATTAGCCAGATCACTCTTCAGCCACCTGTATTGATCACCTATAAGTGGGGGAAACGGATAAGTTGAATGATCTGTCGAGTAATTAAGAACAAAATATGGCTCATTTAAGAACTTAAGCAATAAGATTCAGGATATTTACCGTTCTTTATTATTCGATTAAGGACATTACTAATTTAGAAATTGAGATGAATACTCACTGGATTCATTGTAGGCAATGTAGGCTCCAAGCATGATAAAGTGTATACCCCCTGCATTGAAGGAGTAATAGAACGTTGATGACGATCCACTCTCCTCGGATGGAAATGCAAATCGAGAGCTGTAAGCTTCAAACACCTTCTTTTCAGCTTGTTCTTCAATTTCATGGTTTCCCTCTATCACCATCATAGGAACTTTCGAAACTAACTTCTGTATAAACCTGTGAGAAATGATTATATTCTAATCACAACTATTTTAACTAAACCAGATATCTAACAGGAAAACTAGTAACGATTCTTACCTTCCAAAGTAATCCCAACGAGGTTGATACGTCTCGTGAATGGGAGTTTGAGAAAATGAGCAAGAATAGCAGTCAGCGCCAGTTCCATTTGTAAGGTATAGGTTTGCATATGTGACATCACCAACCAATAAAACAAGATCGGGATTATTTTCAATCACGTGGCTGATAGTGGTGGTTGTATTGTATGTAAGACCGAGATCTCCCACAATAGCTATCCTGTTAGGATAGCTCCTCGGGCCAGAAACTGGCATAGTCTTGAAAGAATGGATCGAACTCATAGCCTGTATGGAGGGATCTCCACATTGATAGTAGTATTTAGTGTTGGGTTTCAACCCTATATAGAAACAAAACCAAGTCATCAACTTAGCTCACGGAAACAAAGTCAAAAACTAAAGAGACAATTATGTAAACTATAATCCTAGCCTAAGAAACTTTGTTAGTAGTTGTAATAAATAATAGGAAAAGTTGAAAGTACCCGTGAGACGAACATGGTGAATGATTCCAGAAGTATAGTTCTGAAGGCCTTCAAAGGGATAAAGCTGATTGTAAATAAGAGAATAACCCGTTGCTTCACGACTCAACGGGTGCTTTAATTTCCCATATCGAACAACACTCAATACCGATGTAGGATCCAATGGCTTTATGTTGTCCCCAATTTGGAATTCCCCTGCAAATTCCAAAACCAGCCCAAACGAACAACTTAAATGTTGGAAAATCACCATAACCACAATACTTCCAAGTTCAAGCATATACACATTTCAGACAAAAAAACTAAACATGAACCAGTCTGCAACTTTTTTCTCTCATCTAGTATCAACCATCAAATAACTAAGCATTTGACTCAGCACTACCCTTAATTTTTCACGATCTGAAAAGCCTACAAAAATCAGTCTCCATATTAAAATGAAGATTAAATGGAACAACACTCAATAGTACTAATGTCGTAAAACTTCCCAACTCTTCCGATTGGTCCTAGATTAATCCCTGATTAGTCCTCTATAATTCTCGATTAATCATTCCCCTAAGATCCTATAAGTCCTTGTAAGACCCTCTCGACTAGCGCGTTTTTACAGCACATTTGTACATCAATTTTTTCCATTGATTTCTAAATCTGAACAGAACACAAATCAACAATTCAATTACAGTAACAGAGTTACAGAACAGAGCACTAAAATTGAAGTACCAAACCAAACCACACAACCATTTCAAAATTCCTCACAAACTCCTCAAAAATTCCCAACTTGTCCGATTGATCCTTGATTAGTCCTCTATAATTCTTCAATCTCAAGCTTCTCAATCACACATCAACCAATACCTCATAGTCTCATTTTCAAGTTTTCACATCTCTTTTATTGTACTCCCCTAGCTTTGTTTCCCTTCTAGGAAAGCTGTTGCTAGTGTTCTCTTTTTCAATAAAATCCTATTTGCTGATAAAAAAACTCATTTAATCCGATTTATTTTCGGATTAAACCTTACTAATCTCCTATAAGGTAAGTCCCTATAAGACCCTGTCCGACGGACTAGGGCCTAAATTTTTTACAACACATTTGCGCATCAATTTTGTTCATTGATTTCTAAATCTGAACAGAACACAAATCAATAATTCAATTACAGTAACAGAGTTACAGAACAGAGCACTAAAAACAGTAAAATAGGGCAAGAGTAGAGTATCGAACCAGTGATCCACGAAACCCAAACGGAATCGAAATCGGCGGAGAGCGCCAGAGAGATCTGCTCCGGCTCGAGCCCGCGAACCGACCGGCGAACCCTGGAATCGGTCTCCGGCAGGTCCACGGCGTTCCCGCGGAGCCTGGCGTCGAACGGCACGGTGACGGGATCGAACGGCCCGTCCAGGGTGCTCCGAATCCGACCTCCCGCTCCGGCGAGCCGAACCAGAAACACACCGATCGCGACGAAGAGAAGCAAAACCCCAGAGCACCGCAACGAAGAAGATGGAGAGGCCATTGGAGAGCTAGGGTTTGGGTTTGGGATCGTCCATGAGCGAATCGGATTTGAAGAAGAGTAAAGGAGCGAGCGAGAGTGGTGTGGGAGAGCATAAAGGAATATACGGTGGTTTCTTTTCGAGAATCGGAAATTAAATATTTTTTGTTTTTTTATTTATTTATGGGAAAAAGTGATTATTGGATAATAGTAAGTAAATGTGAGAGTGTGGCATTTCGAGACTGTTATTGGCGGTTATCTGAAACCGAGTGCGTGCTTTTTCGGACAAGTATAGTTTATGGATAAGACACCAGTGGGACCCACTGTCCATTTACGAGGTACCCTACAAAAAGTTTTTTCAGATTTTAAGGGCTTCGGAGCCCAATAACATTTGTTATTGGACGGACCTTTTTAATTTTAGGAACAATTTATGCATTTTCGGATACATTATTGTAAAAATAACTTATTGGTGAGGAATAATGGGAGAAGCATTTTTAGGTTGTTTTCTGGTTGTTTGGTTTTGGGTCGTGTACGGGGATAGGGCCGATTTGAGAGGAGTCTTCTTTCCGGTGGCTTGTTTGATGGTGGTTCACGTTGGTCGTCATAGTCTTTGGGACGACGTGTGTTGAGGGTTGTTGGCTTGAGGTGAGATACGAGTGTCGGTGTTTGTGGAGTCGTTCGAACTGATTGGAAAATGTTTTTTTTTGGGTTTGAGCGGTGAGTGTTATTTTCACATTATTGTTCTATTTAGTTGCATATATGCCAGGGTATAAAATGACTATTTGTTTTGGTCATCTTTGTTCTTTTGGACTCTGACTTGAAGATGGTATGAGTTGTGTTCCATATTATTGTCTCTATTGTTGTTGCATTCAATCATTAATAAAATTGTTATGCTTTAAAAAAAATTTCTTGAATACAAATTAAAAATGTGTACCATTTATTATATGTTCCAATCAACGTTCAGATTGATGGTTTCATTTGTTAATAAAGGAGGGCGACTATCGTTAATGGGTTAGAGAGAAGACAGAAAAAGTCTCTAAAAACCAATTCCTTGAGGATGAAGAAATTTTGTGCCTTGGGACATTTTCCGTTTGTCTATTACAGAAGGGGGCATTGGTGTAAAGAAGCTTGATACTTTAAATCAGACAATGCTTGCTAAATTATCTTGGCAACTCATTTCTTCTAATAACGTCCCCTTTAGATTGCTGAAAACTCGTTTATTATTAGATGAAATGATAGTCCAAAGGGTATATAGATAAAAACAAATGTCTACCAAAAATATGACACCAAACTTTCATCTCCTACCACTTCACAAATTCCTCTCTTACTACTCCCCTTCCCTGCTTAATCGAGTACGCCTCCTCTCCATGCAGTCAACTACAATTCCGACCAGCTCTAGTTCCAGCTCGCCCAAGATGGCCATCCTAGTAGGCGGTGTCATCTCTACGTCTCTTCTAATATTTATGTATCATTTTGTTTTTATGAATATTTTCAATGTGTTTTATGTCATATTTGGTGGGAAAATTGACGTACCAAATGGTAGAACAAAATATAATCATTTTAAAAGAATTATTGAGATCTTGCTTTAATATGTGTGTCTTATTTCATCATAATTTATGAATTAATCTTGTTTTCTGTCTTAATTAGACGTAATAAATTATATGTTTATCATTTGTATTACCAAACTGAAATATATTTTGATTATTATATATAGCGAATGACTAGGTGGTATATATATTTATCTCGATTCCGTCATTTTCTTTTAAAAATACTTCATTAACTACTTGACTTAGTGACTCTATCTCAACTATCTGACTCTATCACATTCAAATCATTTTACAATCTTTACCCAAAACAAAACATTACCTCTATCATGAAGTTCGAGCTAATTTGCTTTTAATTCAGACAAAATGAAAATGCAAGCTTAATTTTCTACATAATATGTACATAGAAAAGTATGTTGTTTTCACAGTGTTCAAGTTCACTTTCTTCACATAAAGCCTGCAAGTCAACAAAACCATGCTAGAGATTCTCACAATTGATGAAACTAAATCCAAGAGACATGTTGCACCATCGCACTCATCAACAATGTCCTGAAAACGCACGTTTGCTTTATTTGATATTTTATTATTTATTACATATATAATATTAACTAATTATGAAAAACTAACTTGAGTTAGCCTAGTGATTAGGGCTTTAAAAAAATTCACTCTTAGAATTAGCGTTGTCTGATATAATCGGGCCAATGATATGAAAATCCATGTAGGATTGCCGTTAACTAATCAATGTCAATTTTAAATTTTAAATTGAGAGAACCATTTATTTTGGTTCAATTAGAGTTATTAAAATATAGAATCAATCACAATTACAAAGTGATGATGACAAACATGTTTTCTTATCTTTTAGCAGCAAATTTTATAGTTAGGTTGAGTTATAATAATTAAGTATTTATGTTTAATTATCATTAGTACTTATAATAATTATAAATTACAAATATAAAGTTTGTAACTATAAATCGGGATCAAAATGATCTAATTCAACCCATAAACTTGATACATCGACTAAATAATGGACTAATTAAAAATTGAGAATAAACCGGTTTCAACGGGTAGGACCAGAAAACCGAATAAGATAAGTAGGTTAAAAACCGAATCGATCCTTTACATAATAGTTCCGAATCTAGTTTCCAAAAATAGGGAACCAATAGGTCTGGACCGGTATGTTGCCAATTCGGTCCGATTCTAGAACCGTGCCCACCACTACATGTGAACATGAGATCCATGGTTCCAATCCTCACATGTCATTATTGCAGATAAAAAAACATCATAAATTTGAACGTTTGACTATAAAACAAACAACACAAGCTTCACTCAAACATCAACAGACGATCTGAATTAAGGTTTCTAACATACAAAGAGAAAATAGGAGAATTATCTCAAGACATGAAACTTTCTCAATATCCGAATCACAAACCAATGTCACAACCTGCACACAACAGCAGACCCAAAAAAAGCTCTATCCGAACACAAAACACAATCATGCCATTCACAAACTACCCAAAACACCTACGTTAGAGAAACAAATACCAAAACACCTAAGTTAGAGAAACAAATATTGAAACCTATACTAAACAGCTCCTCGTAACGATGCAGAACAAACCCGAGGGCTGCGTTAGTCAAAAGGGTCGTGAAAGATACCAGTCAGCCTTTCGTTCGCATGATCGTGATGCTGCCCTTGCCTCCCTCGGTCCGGATCTTGGTTTTCCCTACCACGGGCTTCCCCGAGAAGGCTGAGGTTGGGAAGGCGGCGGTGAGGTCATCGCTCCCTTGCTTTGGCGTTGGAGGAGGTGGAGTTCGGATTCGCTGGTTGATGTCCTTCAGCGTAACATCCCCATGGACGCCACACGGTTTGATGAAGGCAAATGGATACGCGATCGAAGAAGCAAGCTTTGTTGGAGGCCGTATATACGACTTCCTTCCTAAAAAAAAATATGATTCCAAAAACATTTTCGAGAGAAATTAAATTGGGAAAACTGCAACAAGGTCCCCTATAATATGACACTTTTGCAAAACGGTGCCCTGTTGTTTGTTAATGGCAAAAATGTGATGCGTTGTTTGCATTCTTCTGCAAAATGTGTATTTTTTTATAAAAATGACAATTACTCCTGAAATTAAAAAGTATTTTTATAAAAAATTTCTTCTGTTGTAACTAAAATTTGTATGATTAAATTTTGTAATTAAATTTTCAGTTAAACTAATTTCAAGTTAAAATCAATTTTTAAAACTATGTTTTAAAAGTCTTGATTTCAGGGGCAATTTTGTCATTTTCATAAAAATACACATCTTACAAAAATTGCAAACACAATACCATTTTGCGAAAGAGTCATATTATCGGGCACCTTTTTGCAATTTTATAGGGCACCTTTTCTGCAATTTTCCCAATTAAATTTACGTGTGACAGTCGATGGAGTTGTGGATTGAATTTGGTGTACCTTTGATGACAATATTTTTAGGAATTCTACTAACAGGGTTTTGAATCGGGGTTGGTTCGTGCTCGGGAGCGCAGAATTCTAGAAATAGTCAACCAATGAAAATTGAGAAAGAAGGAACCGATAAACAAAAGGCGTGACATGAAGTGAAAATGAAAGAGCGATGCTGCTTACCGCTAATATCAATCTGAACATCATCAGACGAGAAATTCCTGATTTTTCATGTAGAAAAACACAATCAAATTAAGGAACGGTCCGCGAACTAGAAATGTCAAGGAGAAAAAAATTAACATACATTTCATCGGTCATTTCGGTATCATTGAAGCATTCAGCGAGCCACCCATCAGATGACTGATCCACGCCATCATGACTTGAAGCTGAGGCTGAGGCGTCTTCTGATATGTATAACATAATGATTAGAACATCCCGAGTGAAGATAAAATGTTCGTATTCGTATGATATACAGAAGAATGTGGTATGTGACAAACCTGAAAACCCGGAAATCCACCGTGACACTTCGGGTAAAATCTCTTCAACTGAGTCCTCCCTCTCCTGAAGAAGAATGCAAGACAAAATGTGAAAGGAAAACAAGGTTGTCAAACTCCATATTTGGAATCAGCTGCATACGGCGAATGCAAATTTCCTGAGTTAACGCCGTGTATTCACCATAAATGAGTCTCATGGATAAAGATATCCGAAAAAATATGTGATATTTGTAATATAAACTTCATGAATGTCATCAATAAGTCTGGCCAGATATGATCAGTGTTGTAAAAGTTGCTAGACGCTAGTCGGGGGACAGCCTCCGGAGATTAATCAGATTTTCATTTTGTATTTTTTTAAAGTAACTAATATGCATATACTATAAAAATATGAATTATGCTATACAAAAATAAATATTTAAGATATAAATATATGAATATTTGTTACATTTACCTACTTAAAAAATATAAATATACTAATAAAAGTACCAATTAGTATAAATTATCAGTTAAATTTTGTTTTCTAAATTGATTTTCTGTAAATGTTTTGCCTAAACCCGCCTAGATCCGACTTAACCCGCTTAGCCGACTTAATTCAGAACAGAATGACATGAAAATTAAGGTAAGTGAGCACTAACATTTGATTTTAGAAATATCGATGACATATCTTCAGTGCAATGGGCGAAATCTGTAGTGTTAAACTGTAACGTTCGACGCCTCTTAGCTTGAGAGCATGTCTCTCTTTGCTCTTCTGACTCCTTGTTTCTGGTATCTGAAATCCGCCATTTTTTTATCAGGATGAAAGACAAAATGAATCACCTTTAAAATCCCATTTCACATTCATCTCATCAAGTAATTTCTAACGATAAGGCTACAATTAGCAGGAAACGAAACAGAATATATTTACGAATATCACAAATCAGATGCTACAGCCATTGCTTCCATTCTTTTTCATCGGGCCTGAAGGTAATAACTAGTCATCATACATGTTTGACCAAACACAACGTTTTATTAATAAGTAATCAATATCTCATAACATACTTGGGAATCTAGAGTTACATATTGAGAAAAAACAGTGACCAAGATTTGATACTCAAAACAGCAGATATAAATCAGTAGAAGAGTCTATATTAATCTTGCCATGGAGCCCTACAATTTGACAACGCCGGAAACATATATTATGATTGAAGATAATAACTATGTTAATGTTTTAAAAGATGAGATGAACTAGACGGGAGATCCCGAGAAGGTTATGACTTTTAAATCAGATTTGAAACATCTGAGTGTTTCTGAACTCAAACTTACGGTTCAGAAAGTGCATTTCGTTAAAAAGTATACAAAAAGGCAATGACATACTATCCTGCTACATACAAATAGACTTGTAATACAAGTAGTACTTATTCGTCTATTTTATGGTTAGCTAAGACTTAATTTTTGTCCTTTGTTTTAAGTATCAAATCGTAGTAGTTGTTTTCATCACTATGTAACTCTGGATTCCCAAGTATCTTTTGAACGAGTGTTTATAAAACTAGCTCACTTATTAATGAAATATTGTACATGTCATTTAAGTAGTTATTACCTGTAAAAGCCTAATAAAAAGAACGGAAGCAGTATCAGTAGCATACATATTGCTTATTTGTAATATTCGCAATGTAGATGACCGTCGGGGACAAAAAAAGCCTTACCACCGTGGTTTACATGGTACGCCAAATCCCCACAAGCCGTGACCGGAGTTGTTGCTTCGTGAAACATGTATGATATATCTTCTTCATTCTCACTCACTTCATTCCATAAGCAATCCGACATGCCTGCACAAATATATGTCAAAAATCAGTAACCGAATCTGATTATCATGGCTTAAACTAAACTAAGAACCACGTGTAGACCTTACCGGTATTGAAACCCTTCTGGACGCTATATTCAGTTGCTTGCCAATCCCATGGCTCACTACATTCATTTCATTGTCCGAAACAAAATTTAAATTCTTGATAATGAATCACACATTTGCACAAACAAATCACGAATAAAATCCATAAGGATACGGTCAAAGTTGCAAATTCCATCTCCATATGGTAAATTTCGATTGGATCAACTAACACAAATGGGAAACTAAATTTGTAAAATTTACACTCTCAAATACCCAAATGGCAAAAAAACCAGGTGCAGTGACAACTAAACATACCTAAAATGTCAGATACAGATAAGCTAGATATGAGCATTGGATCAAATCTAGATAAACACTAAGAATAGAGAACCTTTCCACCATTTGGATCTACAAAAGAACTGAAAACAATGGCAATATATAAACAAAACAAAAAATCATTTCTTTAATTTAATTTTCCTGAAGATATATAAAGAACTGAGAACCTCAAAAGGGAAAAACACAAAATGGGGAAAAATAGAAAACAATGACCCACAAATCAAACCAGAACCTCATCCTAATTTAACCATCATAATTCATTTCATGTATCATGACACGCCAACCATCATCAAATAAATAAATAAACTTTATAGCAAAACCTAACTATCAAAATCACCTCATACCAAGAAATCAAGGCAAACCCATCTCACAAAACCCCCATTTCACCACATAACAAGCAAAACCCACCTCAGAAGAACAAAAATCAAACCCAACATTGAGTATTAAATACTCAAAAAATGGAAAATCCATACATTTGTACACCAAACAGTCAATAATCAAAACCCAAAAAACTAAATGAAAAATCGAAGAAGACAAGAACAGAAGAGCAACATACTTGTTATGGTAATCCATTGATGAAATCGTGACCAGAAAATCACCAAATTCACAAAAAAAACTCAGAAAAAATAGCCGTTGCAGACGAGAACAAAATCAGAAAAAACATTTATATAGTGTATATATAAATGTAAAGCACAACCCCACAAAACCCTCCTCTCTGCTAGAGATTTGTGCTCTGTATCTATGGGTGAATCAAAAGCGCCGTTTCTCTCTCTCAGTCTCGCCTCTTCCGCTCACTACCCTTTTATTTTATTTTATTTTCTTTATTTTTATTTTTCCAAAACATTTAATGCCTGCAGAACACACTTTACTTCCATGGACCCGCGTGGTTAATTCTCTGTACAAATCGGATTTTTATTCACGGTTCCCGAAAAAAAAACTTTAATTAGCTTCTAATCGATTTTTAAATTTTAGATAATTATTATTATCTTTTGATTTTCCTACCAAAACACGATGAGTTCGTTGAACGCGCCATTTTGCGGGATTGGGTCAACGAAGCGCGTGTGTCTTGGACGCTTGATGGCGCGTGAGAGGTTACGTGGTTCGTGTTAATTAAAAACGTGACATTACGGGTTCGGTTTAACTCCGTTTTGTTTGACCGGTCTGGGAGGGTGACTTCTTGGTTGGGCCTGATTGAGAAGCTTGTAGGCCCGATTATTTGGGACTGGGCTTATAGGTTAATGGACTTCAAGTCCTTCGGAGCTGAAATGTCCTTATGCTGAAAGCCCGGCCCAAATAGGATTTCAGAAGTGAAATATACGACAGGTCGTTTCGTTGAGCTTTAGGTTGGTTGGTTGGTGTGTCGCAAACAAGTGTCTAATCCTTGTTTGGTAAAAAAAATTGTATGCTTACCTCTTCCTCTTCCCCTCATTCTGGTTACTGTTTGGGCAGCTATATTGGATATATGAATGTATGAATATGGACATACAAGTGGACTGTTTGAAAATCTAAAAGTGAAATATTTGGGAATATAAGTGTAATGTTTTGGAATATAAAGGTAAGGTTCGGATTTGTAAGTGTAAGGTCTAGAAATCTAAGGGTAAGGTTTATACATCCAAGTGAAACGTTGGTCATTTAAATATAATAACTTAACAACCACTCAAATCTCTGTGATCATATGTATGAACCCTATTTCGTGTAAAATCGGCTCACAAATATGAACCCTAAAAATTTAAATTTGTAAATCTTATACTTACGCCAGCTACAGATGCTTCCGACACCACCGGACTCTGAATAAATCTTCTTCCATGGGCCATTAGTATCTGAACTACCACAACTCCCAAACCCTAAATTAGACTAAGTATCAACAATCGCAAAAACGTATGACAATGGAAACCAACAATGACATACTAATTTATATTCTCCGGCGACAAATATTACACTCTTCGATCTCGTCTCTACTCTTCTCTGACCTTCGAACTCTTCTCTTCTCCGACTTTGTTCTTTGTTCTTTTCGTACACAGTACAGGACAACGAAGACCTTTTGTTATATCAACTGTCAACGCATGCAAATAATGAGAAAGCCCTTACGGAACCGCTAACCCACTTAATGTTAGTGAATTTTAGCGTGTTTCCATGTGTCAAGCATCTGGGAGCTCCCTCGCAAACGAACTGATGGATAAGGGTTCAGATTTGTGTGGGGTTTGCACTGGAATGTAATTATATATATATA
>JAYMTP010000577.1:0-31704 GCA_036897365.1 Geranium brycei
AAGCGAGTAAAAATATTTAAGTATGTGGTAGTGGGGACATGGAGACTTTCTTGCTTCCCAAGCTACACACCAACGTTGGGGATGTCTTTTCAGGTATAATCTCTCTGTATCTTCGTTGAATCTCACTCTTTATACAATCCACATGTGTTTCTGTTGCATTCACTCAGTCTTATTTATTTACCTCATTTGTTTCTTTCTAATTGTGTTTTCAAAAAATGAGTCACAACATTTTGCCATTTATATATGTCTACTTAATTCTTATTGACGTATTCAAATAAATATGTCACGTGGCGTTTAGTTATAGTTTTTAACATATATTAATCAAAAATATTTTTTTATCATATGATTTATTTGATTACGATCCTTTCTAAAAATCGGCTCTCTTCGTTGTTTCAGTCGTAGTTCACTCGATTAGCTTAAACACTAAGAAACACAATAAGCCTGGATATAGCGTTGACAAATTCATAATAATTAGATTATTAGTTGTAATTCTCGCTTACAAGCTCAATCACTCAAATCTAACATGCAACAAGTTTAATTGATTGTGGTTTTCATTGATGACGCGTGAATAGAGATGGCGGATCTTGTATGTATTGTTGGTGTTCATGTCGGAGAACACGAACGGTGAATTCGGTGACGGTCAGCTCTTTTGCGAAACATTGGATGAAAGATAATCATTTAATTTCTATCAATATATGACGTAACTAAGTACGTTGAATAGATATTTTATCAGAATAAAATTGAGTCGCCATGTAAAATCGATAATTCAGGGTGAATAGTTTTTTTGTAATTTATATTTTAACGTACATGTTGCTTGTTTTCTTATAATCTAACATGACTATTATATTCTCTTATTAGATTATTGTCTTATAGTTGTAATCTGCTCTTATCTATGTCACTTTTGTGCCTCCTATCTGGACACAGCAAAAAAGATAAAATTTAAGCCAAAAAAATCTTGATTTAAGATAATAATTAATCATGTTTAATAAGAGGGTATTTTTTATAAGTTTCAAAATATTTTTGAGACCGTGACCAATACCAGTGTACCATTTGGCATGGTACATATAAGTCGCTCAAAAATTGCAATATTCATAAGGAACCAAGAAATCTTAAACTATATAAATCTTAAGTTTTCAAAAAAAAAAAATCTTAATATTATTTATTAAACTATATAAAACTAAACGGAAAGTTAACACCAAGTCGTTGTAGTATAGTGGTAAGTATTCCCGCCTGTCACGCGGGTGACCCGGGTTCGATCCCCGGCAACGGCGGTTTTCTTTTGATTATTTTCTCACAATGATACGCTGTCGTTTCGGTTTGAAGAATCGGATTTTGGATAAGAAAATCACAATAAGACGTAGCATTGATAACCAGGGTTGGATCCTGGCGATAATTTTTTTTATTTATATTCTGAATAACTCAGGCCAACCTTTTTGAGAGTTTTCTCCTACCGTTTAAACTAAAAACTCAGAATGCACTGTGTTCTGAGCTATGTTATCCAAAAACTTAAGCACATATTAGAAGTTAAAAAGTGAGTAACTCAATAATTCCTCAATAAACATTCAGATTAGGGAAGACAAACACATAAAAATGAAATCTGGTAATGTTCTTGCAGTCACATTTCTTCACTTCCATATGCAAATACCATAAAATGAAGATTTTTCTTACATGATCAAAAGGCCTTTGGATGAAGATGAACAGCCTTATTGTACACAATGATATCACATCTCAGCAACCCCTTGGCTTTCTAGTTACACCAAACTAAAAAAAAACACTAATCTGTGACTCTGAAATATGCAGATCTAACTATAACACATCTACACTGGCTACTGTTTATTATCTATGACTACCAGTTTCTTGGTACTTACAGAGATCAGCAACACCCGAAGAAACTGCTTGGCCTGTCGCTTTCGATGTTCATTGCTGGGGTTTCACCGGAGCCATCCCTTGCACCCATTAGGGCGCTCGTGCCCGGAGACTCTGGTGGTAGCACGGCGTTTTTGGTGGCAAAGACCCGAGGAGGGACGGCGGTCTCTATTGGTGAAATGGTGGAGAGATATCGTAGGAGCATCTGTATGATCTGGCTGAAGTCAGGTCGGGTGTTTGGATCTTCTTGCCAGCATGATGTGACGATCAGAGCCAGATCTTCCGGAAGGTCTTCTGCACTAGGCCTCACGTTCTGAAGATCAAAATGAATAAATGATTGGTCAGATGATGTATGTGTTGGGGAGAAAAACTTGTACACATCAGAGCTCACACCTGACCCAAAACACTAGTCTATCAAATCTTGGATGTAATATGCATATAAACTCCCCTCATACCCTATACTTACCCGATGTGGGACCTGGACTCACTTGTGAATTCCTAACAATATGAACTATGAAATGAGCACCCCCTGTTCAATATGCCAAAATCATACAAGCAATTACTGCTTTCTCAAGTTTTATGCAGATGAAAGTTCCAAGCATTCACCTTAGTACCTTCTCCATGTCAAACCTCTTTCAGTACATAAGTAATGTAGTTTAGATTATTACCTTAAACGCAGCCGCATAAGCTGCCTGCAGATTTGACATGCCTTCGAACGGTAATTTATTATGGATGAGCTCCCACAACACAATTGCAAAGCTGTATGCATCTACCTTGTTATTGTAGTGCTTCTTTTCTCCGTGCCTCAACGTGACTGTGCTATAAAGCTGCCGCCATAAGAAAGTAAACAATCATAATGTAAGTTACTCAACAGCAGCAGTGACAATAATATAAGTTCTGATTGATTCGATAAAGCACCTCTGGGGCCATCCAGCGATATGTCCCTGTTTCAGCAGTCATCATTTCTGTCAATGACTCCTCTCTGGCTAAACCGAAATCTGCGAGTTTAACTGTTTTCTGGTCTGCAGTTAAGATCAAATTCTCTGGACAAAAGAAGAAATGGGAACGTGAAATCAGAATCGTGATCTTTGAACAATAATTTTCTACAGTAACCCACAATTAACAGCGAGTCCGAACTAAAAAGCCTCTTGAGTTCCCTTTATCATGTCCACATTTTCCCTTTTACCAATTACGCCACTAACAATGTGTACGGATGGTGTTCTTCTGTGACATATTTGAATTATTTTTTAAGCTAGATTGCCTCTAGTGTATGTACGCCTGAAAACAAATCCACTATACATCCATCACCATATGGAAGCAAAGAATCAAGGAAGAACTTAAGTTTCTGGGAATCTTGAATCAGTTTTCAAGTATAAACAGAAGCATCCATTAAAGGCGATTGAACTGTCTGTACTCATAAAACAAAATCACCAAAGCTTTATCTGAATGTCAGCTACTTGAAAAGCAAAAGTTTTTGTTTGCGCCTTTAAAGGAAGTAAGAGATAGAAAAAAAGTGAGCTCTCAGTTGTATATCAAATCTAAACCAAGTTACTAGGTGCAGAACATAGAAACTAGAATGTTTTATGCTGTCCACACAAATATAGGAAGCCCAAAACTGTCAATATGTTTTACACTCCAATGAAGACAATAAGTCATGCACGTGAATGTAAACCTTAAAACCTTACCAGGTTTCAGGTCTCGGTGTATGATCCCATGGGAATGTAAGCACTCCATGGCGCGAGCGATATCAAGAGCAAACCCAACCGCCACGTGTCTATCCAAGCATCTTGGTCGTATGTTCAGCAGATATTTACGCAATGTACCGCCCGACAGAAGCTCAGTAACAATAACCATGATAGGTACCCTGCAAGCACCAATAAACTGACAACACACAACATCCCCATTAAATATTACTTGCATATATCACCTAATGATTTGCACATGAAAACTAATCTCCAGCAACCTAGTGGCCCAACATTAAAACAAAAGGTACTTTACAAGCCATATACTAAACAAAGCATCATCAACCAACCTTCACCAAATTCTTGTGTTGAACTCTTGATAACATTTCAACTTCTCGTGCATACCGAGACTCCCTCTTCACAATCTCTTCCTGCGTCTCTCCTCTATTAACAATCTTAATTGCCACAGTCTGATTCCTATATCTGGCGTACGAAGAGAAAACAAATTCACAACTAGCAAATAACAAATACTTGATCATTCTAATCTCAAACTCTAGTTCATACAAACAAACACTAGATCAAAACATATCTCAAAACCAATGTCGAGAAAGTTAATAACAAGAAACCCAAATCAGAGATCAGCAAACTGAAGCTTGAAGACCAAAAATTGGACAAAATTCAGATAAACCCAATTGAGAGTTGACTTACTTCCCTTCATAGACCTTGGCATGAGCTCCCTCACCAATCTTAGGACCAACAAAGAGCTGCTTCGGATCAATCACCCACTTAGCATCCAAATTGAACTCCTTAGCTGAGTAAAACCCATTTCCAGATCCCATTTCTATGAGAGCTCCAACAAGTCAAACCCCAAAAATGGAACTCAACACCATCAAAGTACAGAATCGCACCAAAACATGCCCTATTCAACACTCATGACGATCACAACAATTGAACCCGACCCGTCTCCTGAAATCGCGATCGAAAACCCAAAAAAAAAAATTTTGAATACAGACAAAGCAACAG
Organism: Geranium brycei; assembly: GCA_036897365.1. Classification (NCBI taxonomy): domain Eukaryota; kingdom Viridiplantae; phylum Streptophyta; class Magnoliopsida; order Geraniales; family Geraniaceae; genus Geranium; species Geranium brycei. Next base: position 4,572 of record JAYMTP010000577.1, read on the forward strand.
TGCAGTTAAAGTGATGAAATCGGGCGATAAATCGAAGAAGAGCCCATCAAGCCCTGACGAGTCAAAACTAGTCGAAATTGAGGGAGTAGCTGAGAATCGAAGAAGATGGGTATTAAATCAAGAAACAAACGCAACGACCCAGATAAATATGGAGCGATGAGCTGAGGATTTGAAGGAGGAGGTGGGTGCGATTCATGAGAAAATACGATAAAAATAGAATTTTTAATTTTCTCTGCACTTTTTGTCAATGCTCACAAAAGCTTCAGAAGAAATGGGGTCACCGTCAGCTTCAACCGAGTTTTTGTTTTCGTATCATTGTGATTAATAGCAATAAATAAACAACAAATTAATGATGTGAAATCAATAATCATGTAATGAAATCTTCACTTGAGACTTGTATTAATAAACTAAGACATAATGTTTTGTTTTAAAGGCTTTAGGTTCAACCATCCATTGAATGCATTAGAAGTCACGGGAAAAATCATATAATTAATTAAAAAATTGATAAAAAATAACATGCATGAAACACGATTATGTCGGTGGTGGAAAGTATGGAGGGTCAAACATTTTTGTGGGCCGTTGACTTTGAGCATGGCAAGCTAATTCCGGTGGGTTTAGGTCAACTTTGGCTTTAGCATCTTCTACTCTTTGAAATTATATCATAGCAATAAAAATAAAAAATATTAGATTTACATAATTTGTTGATAATATATTAAGGGAAAATTGCAAAAAGTCTCTCTATAATTGTTTGTTTTTGCAAAAACTCTTATTTTTGCAAAAACTCTCTCTCACTCATGTTCAAATTTGCATGATATGTGTAAATCCGTGAAAATTAACAAAAGTGTCACTCAAGTGTTGGACGTTTGACTGAGCACGTTTAGGGGTGGGCATGGGGTCTAGAACCGAACCAAACCGGTCAAAAATTGGACCAGACCGGACTCTCAGTTCTCCATTTTAAGAACAAGAACCAAAACCGTTATTTGCGGTTCTTGATTCTCTGGTCCCGATTCTGGTTCGTTTTATATTCGTTCTCCGATTCTGTTACCAAAGTGCACACTCCTAAGCATGTTTGAATTAACACTTAAGTGACACTTTCATTGATTTTCATGTATTTGCATAGACAATGCAAAAACATGAGTGAGGGAGATTTTTTGCAAAAATACAGTGAATGGTGAGTTTTTGCAAAAAAAAACATATAATTATCGGGAGACTTTGCAATTTTCCCATATATTAATTACATTCACATTAGAAAATGAATGGATTTTATTAGTATATACTATCACTTAAGTAACATAAATAATGTATACACAGTATACTATTACTTTAGTGTAATAGATTTTAAACAATTATCCCCGAGAGGATATCATAACGGTTTGAGCTTCACATCATTAATGGAGAGGTCTGAGATTCCGTTGTGAACAGGGTGGAAAAAGGTTATAAGGTAGATTTATATATGATGTAATTAAAAATATATACTTTAAACAATTAATTTTCATTTAAGCAAAATAAATTATTAATGACTTTTTTAGTCTAATTAAGATGAACAAATTTTAAGATTCAATTTCTCATTCATCTCATACATGTTTGGGCTTGTGATACACTGTTAGAAAATTTTCATTTTTAAAACATGTGAAGCGTATTTCACATTATTCAAGATCGAGTTTAAGCGTTTCAAAATTACAGCCCACGTATACTCAGTCACAAGTTAATACATATATCAATATGGTCATTTTTCCATTATTTGTCCAACTCTATCCTATTAACATTTAGTTGGTGACAAATATCCTATTAATTAGTTGTCAAGAAAAATGATAATTTACTCCCCTAATTATAGTTGTTTCACACTTTGCTATCCTATCTTTTTTAGTGTCATAACTATGAATTCCTTCCTCCTCCTTCCGTTGTCATCAAATCCTTACCCTCCTCGGCTTCTCCTCCAATACCCATTTCAGCAAATCCGCCAATAATTCTCCAGAAATCTCGTCATAATTGGGTCAAACTTCCATAAATTCATAAAAATAAAGAAACTTCCTCTATAAAATAAAATTTAGTCATAATCGAGTGAAACAAAATAGACCCATTTGAGAAAAGAGGTACATCAATTGCTAAATTCACCTAGAATAAAAAAAACATAGGTTGAACCAACAAAATGTATGCTCAAATATATAGAAACCTCAAGAAATCAGATTTACGGGAGCTTGATGTAGAAGGCAATCCAGAGCTTATAGGAGAAGACAACAGAGCTTGTCGGAGAAGACAACCTTATTTTTCTTTGACTTATGTTTTTTATAGCCAAGGGTATTTTAGGTATTACTCGTAGTGAAATAATCACGTGTACGCACATGAGCAAATTTTGAATGTTAATTTTGATGAAATGCTAACGTTTGTCCAAATTCATAGTTATGATACTAAAAAAAACATTTAAGGTAGCAAAATGTAAAACATCTATATTTAGATGTAGTAAAATGTCATTTTCCCTAATTATTATACTCGATCAATTAATTAGTATAACAAAACGTGAATATAAGGGTGCTCACAATCCCAAACAAAACTAAAGAGCTATATTCCCAATTTATCGAAGTCGATGTCAGTTCTTTTCAAACTCTATTTGATCAGTTGACCGATCAGTTTGTCGATTATCCGACTATTTGAAACTTAATGTTCCTTTTCTGTTTGGGCCTGTTGTGGGCTAGAATATTTTGGTGGCCTAAACTTAACATCCTAAGCATGTGGTATATGGTAACAAGCAGTCCTACACGATGAGTGTATGTAGAAGTCAAGCATCACCAGGTATGTCAAAAATCTCTAAATTTGACGTTGACGAGAAATCAGCATTCTCGATCTGACAGAATTGATGAGGACTCAATATCTCTAATTTAACGGAATAGAAAGTGAAGATCGCTAAATCTGCCACAAACCCATCTCGGCGTTCACTTATCACTTTTTTTTACCACTGTACTTGAGATAGCGGTGCTAGAATGAGGCTGTCACTTATTACATGCATAGGGTTTTCACCATCCTTCTCAAAACTACAAATCCCCCAACAAAGATTATCCACGTACAACAAACCAGTCCATGAAACATTATTCAAACAACAACAACAACAACAGACAGCTTCCTTAAATTACAAACACAACCTCCATTCACTACTGATCAGTGAAAACCATAAAGAACCCTCCTCGGATCCAACTGGCCACTGCAATAACTGGACGACACAGTCGAGAGCTCCTGACGCCCCTTCCACTCCTCAAACGGCTTCAACACGATCGGAGTCTCAACAGCAGCAGAGTCCACACACAACATTGTTTTGTACTCCTCATCGCCCAAATCCGCCAGAGACTTGGCCTTCTTGTCCCAAGGGTTCCACACAACTGCCAAAATCGCCACATTCATGTCACCTAAATGGAAAAAATGAATTTGTATGCAATAAACACTCAACATCAACAGACCTGCATCGGATAATCCATCCTTGCGCAGCTCAAATGTCCTCTTTTTCTCGTGATCTATAATAGCTATCTTTGTGGGCGTGCTCAGATATACTCTATCGATCTGCAGGTCAAAACTTGTATATATTTATCCAGAAAAGCTCGTTTTGAGCATACACATATTAATCTCAATTCGTGCCTATAACTAAGTTTTTGTGTGGACGGAAACAAAAGGTAATGTACCTCACTGTCGAAGGTAATGGCGTCAGCCTGCTCTGTGTACCTTTGTTTGCGCGCGAGATTATCAAAGTAATCAAGCGTCTCCAAGCCTTCAACGCGCACTTCACTGCAAATTAAAGAGTCCCGCTGAAAGGGTAGCCATGGATGTCTTCCAAACTCAGCAATGCATATATAATCACGTATAACATGAATATATGCAAAGTATCCTAGGTTTTAACTTTAAAGGTATTACTATAGACCATCTTTATGCATAACATGAAAATATCCAAAGTGTCTTAGGTTTTAACTTTTAAGGTATTACATAGGAAATCAATGAACTTCCATAAGGAACTTTAGTATATGGGGCAAAAAAATTAAGGCGGACGATGAAATAAGAGTTTAATCTCACAAGGGAAATTTTCAAAAATATCAGTTCGTGCAAAGTGTAGCTACAATTTGTAAATGTTAGAGCCAAACCTTATATCTGATACAGATAAGTAGTTACGGAGAGCAAATGTGAAAGAGAAGGGCTTGGTATCTGTATTTCTCACGCGGGGAATCAGAGTGAGCTTGCCAGAGCTGACAGTGACACGAAGTCGCAGCTCAAAGCTGTAAATCACAAGAAGAAGAAGAAATCACCATTGCTACAAAGCATCAAAGAAATCGTGCATTTAACAAGCATACCTGCGAGGCCAGCTTTTGAAATCTTCTTCTGTGGACTTTAGTATCAGGTCTACGGATGATTGGTTGTTGGCTGGAGGCAGCGGTGAAGGATCGCTGTCTAACGACCAAAATCTGTTCCTAGCAAAGCCGTGTTGTTCTAGGGAACCGAGATTACCAAACTGCAGTAGGAGATTGTTGTTGAGAATCTATAACATTTACAAGGAGTGATAAAGATAAATATGTTTATGTTACTTTCACAAGTACCCAACCTGTGGGAAGCAGATGGGTATGCCACCCCTTATGGCTTTACTTGGTCTCCATGTAGACTGTAGAAAAAGAAACCAGAAAAATGAAATAAATCATTAAGAAAACAGAACTTTAGACTGAAACCATCATTTTGGAGAGAACATAAATTACTAAAACACGAAGGACTTGGCAATAATGCAATATGAATCAATATTTTCAAACAAAAATAGCCCCTAAAGAAAATCTTCTTCTTGATCGTAAACTATCGATTCTTTCACAAAACTCATTTGCTTAAATGTGAGAAAAATTAACATACGACAGAAGTAGAAAATCAAAATCATCAATTTTATCTATCCACATATGTAGAACTAGATAAATGTAAGGAAAGGCGTGTGGAAGCAATTTAGAGTTCTCTAGAGAAGTTTCGAAAATGCAATTGGACCTTGTATATCACAATGATCTTACAATACAATTTCACAATGTATAGAACAAGATATGTGTACCTTGCTGCTAGTGAAGAGCAGCTCTTCTCTTTGCTCATTTTTCCAAGAAACGACCTGCCCGCCATAGAGAAGCACCTGAAACCAAATTTCGTAGAACATATGACAACCATTAAAAAGACTTCCACTAGACAAAAAATTAAGAGGCAAATCCTAAAAAACAGCTTCTGACCCAACCGCGCTAGACCGCAGATCTAAGGTAGATACGGCAAATTTAGTCATAAACTATAGAAGTTTGATCACTCAAGTGAGTAAGAATTATATATGCATGTTAACAGTATTATCTGTGAACGCAATTTCATCGCGATGGATAATCAACTGTATCAGCATCTACAGGATAGGAATATCCAACTTCAATTCCTCTAATGCTATAATTTCCATTTATCTCCCAACCATCAAACAGAAGATTCTTGGTAAACTCCAAACCAAGCAACATCACCTAAATCCAAACCAAACCAAACCAAACCAAACCCCCAACTACATAACCTTGATCCTCTATCACCCATCAAAACAAATTCGCATTCACTTAACATGTCAACCAACTGCAACCAAAAATCAAGAAACGAATCGATAACAAAACCCACCTCAGCAGATGATCCGGTCGGCTCGGTCAGTATAACCCGAGGCAATCCATCAGCACTATGAACTATATTCAAAGGCATCGCCTTTAACCCCAACCTGTCCCTTATGCTTCTCACAAATGGGTTCACTTTCCCTTTCCTCCTCTCCAGCTTCACACCACAAATTCAAAAGGGAAAAGAAAAAATCAAACAAAAGTTACAAAACCCCAATTTTTCACCCACCAATCAGTCACAACAACAAAAACACACAAATACAAAAAAATGCACTGAAACAGAAGAATCAAACACACATCAGAACAATCACATTCACATTACCAATAAACCCTCACCAGCTATCAAACCAGAGAAAATCAGAAAAACAAAAACAGTTCCATAAACAAAAACACCAAAACAGATAAGAATTAGCCCAAATAAGAACAAGAAACGAGATGGGTAATCCACTCACGTCTGCTAAAAAAACAATATTATTTCCTACGAATGTGTCGTTCCCTTATCGGCTTCGAGTCTCCAGACGAACCCACCAACAACAACAACACTGCGTGTTCAAAAAGCTCACTTTTTTATCAACACATACACACACATATTACAAATACACAGTACCATATAATATCATAAATTCACACACACACAAACAGTTACAGAGAGCGTCGATGGGACCTGAAAAAATCGATATCGAAACAAAAACCAAAACCCAACTCTGCTTTTTGTCCTCGGATGCTCTGTTCCTCTTTAGCGTCTCTTTCACAATGTCACTTATCCTCTGTGTCTCGCCCCATATAACCCTCCCTACGCCTCGCCATTTTCACATTCATCTGATGATTCTGATCACAGATTCCTGCCACATCAGGATCGACGGTTGAGATTTGGCGGTGTAGGTTATGGGAGTGGAGGCGAGCGCGGAGGATTGGGACTGTGATTGTGGTGTTACTAGAAGACTACGTTGGAAAACAAATTTGGAATTGTTTATTTATGGGATTATATGCTTTTTGGATCAACGGCTGTGATTCGTTGAAAAATGTGAACTTTTTATTTTTGATGGATATTTGATGTGATGGTGATGGGATTGGTAAGGTCCGATTTTTGTTTAATCGTGATTATGAAACAAATGTGCCAATTAAATCATGCCAAGTTATTTTTTTAATAAAAAACACTTGCCGATGTGTCACTTGAAGAGTATCTATTTGATGGTGTGAACGTCACAAAATCATGATTTAATTTTTAAAGTGAAGTGTTGTGATTTATTAAGATAAAACATGCCAGATGCTACTGTCTTAATCTCGATTGTTAATCTTAATCTCAATTGTTAACGTCATTGTAAGCGTAGGAATGGCAATGAGAAGATTTATGGCCAATTTTAAGTTCTCGTACTAGAATTTCGTTTTTTTATCGTCTCTAAAAAAAGATATTGTAACAGTTGAGTCTCACATTTATTATGAAAAGGTCATTAGTTTAAGGGTTTTATAGACCTATATAATTGATGTAATTTTAAGAAAAAATCATAGCTATAAACACTTGCATATATTTAATTTGTACTTAACTAACACTTAATTACAAAATATAATTTATAACTTACTTTACCTATTATTCGAACTTTTAAAAGATGTAATTATTAATCATTTTTTAATAGTTTATAAACATTGATTTCTCAAAATTTGTCTTCGTATATTGTCATTGCATCATTTTGACTAACACGCAAACTTAATCTTCAAAATCACATGTAAGTGGATTTCAATGTAACATGTAAAAACATATATTAACTTTAATTATGCTTTAAAAAAATATATTTTTAACTTTAATTCACGTCTAGAAAATTATTTCACTTAATATTTTCGAGTCTCAACTTTTAATCTAGCCATAACTTAATGAGAATCAAATCATAATCCACATTATACTAACAATTAACCCGATATCGCTTATTCCCAACAAATACAAACATTTAATTCTCTTCGTTGGAAATATGAATGACAAAATTTCAAACTTGAAATGACTTGACATCCCTAATATGATGGGATAAGAGACGAGATCACAAAACTCACCTATAATCCGTTATGTTCCCACTCTTACATAGAGGCAAAATACCGAAACCCGATAGGACCCGATATCTCTAATCCGACGAGAAAAAGACGGAAATCACATAACCCACCTGATGCCATACATATACCTACTATTGTAACAAGCATGGCAACAAGCCTCCAGACATGATAATGCATTTTCATAACCCAGAAAGAAAGATGAGCAATTCCATTCCTCATTCAAATCCATTTGCATTTTGCTATGAAGCCTTTTTGTATAATGAAAAGGGGACAGAACAAATTACACCATGAAAAATCAAAAGAGCCACTACCAATTCTGCATTCCCTTGCATATTATGAAAGGAACCTTTTTTTAGTAGAGTACAAATACATATGACATGCTTTCAGAGAAAACAAAATATGCTGGCAATCAAGAATCAAAAGAAATCCATCTCCAAATAGTTGCCTGAAGGCTTCAGGTCCGCCCCAGGCACCTTCTCGCCCCCCGCACCAGGCGCCTTTGGCACCTCAGCTCTCGACGGAACCTCCATAGGCACGGGCTTTGGCACGTCTGGTGGGCTCGTGCAGCGTATGAGCGCCCAGTTTATGCTCTGGAAGAACGGGTGCTGCTTGATCTCGGTCGCCCCGCGCCTGTAAGCAAGGCGATGCTGCGGCTCCTTCACCAGCAGCCCCCTGATCAGGTCCCTCGCTGCAAAGCTCACGGACGGCGTCTCCGGGAACTTCAGCGGCTGCCCGACGACGTTGAACAGGGTCGCCCTGTTCCCCGCGCCCTTGAAAGGGGTCTTCCCGAAAAGCAGCTCGTATAGGAAGATCCCGAACGTCCACCAATCCACCGCGCTCCCGTGCCCCTCGCCCTTGATGATCTCCGGCGCCAGGTACTCGTGGGTCCCCACGAAGGACATCGACCGGGCACCCGTGGGCTCGGCCATGAGCTCGGGTAAGGGCGTCACCTGGTGGTACACGTCGTTCTTTGGCTTGGTCTTTTTCCCCTTCTTGGATTTGCTGGAGAAGAAGCGCGGGGCGAAGCAGCCCGGCTGGATGCAGGACGGCTCGATCACGCAGCTGGGCTGGATGCAGGCGGGCTGGGCGCAATATCCCGAGCTCTTTGACTCCAGGTTTGTGTTTGCAGATTTTACCAGGGTCGGGCTGACGGTGCATCTCAAGGAGAGATCGAAATCAGAGAGCATTATGTGCCCGTCTTCCCTCACTAGAACATTTTCGGGCTTGAGGTCTCTGTAAATGATCCCGAGCATGTGCAAGTACTCCATAGCAAGGAGAACTTCGGCCACATAGAATCTGCATAGTAGCAAAGATGATCAGTCTGCGTTTATCAATGTAGGTCAAAATCAAAATCAATAATGTATGCACACACCTCAAGTCTGAAAAGATCAATACATGAACAAAAGAGGCACTCTATGTTCACAATATAAGATTTAGTGTGTTTGTCTCAGTGTTATGCATGCTGAGACATTAACTTTCACAACTTTTATCAGTTTCCCTCGAAAAATTTAACGATTGCTTACCATTTACCTCAGTTTTACTCTCTTCGGTCTTCTGTGTAATCTATCCAACAGCGAGTTTCAACATTTTTTCCATTTTCACTCCTTAAACTATTTCAGTCATAAGTTTGCGCTTCAAATACTATTCATACATAAAAAATGACTTAACCTAGCACATGGAAATAGGAAATAGTTAATATATGGTACTGGCACAGGCAAAAATAAAGGCTGCACTTCGTGCATAGTATTATAATTATGTCTGACGCCATAGAGGAAAGAACTGTAGGAACACTAAGTTCAGTCAACTAGAGAAAATTGAAACTTAGTACTGGTTTGAGACTGAAGTATCTGAATCATAAGGAGCAGTAAGAGTAACCATGTAAGGACTTAATATGCATGCTTTCACTTTTCCTATTATCTGCATAGTGCAGAATAAGAATGCTGAAAGCATTTAATGTGTATGAGCAAAGATGCTGTACAAACAGGACCATATTTGTACTTACCTGTTCCAACAGATAGTAAGTGTACAATAGCTAACCCTGGCAAGAAAGATCCCATCAAAACATACATTCATACCAGAAAGATGCCATCAAAACATACATTCATACCAGTCACAGGATCTCACGGTTTAAATATAAACACTAGCCTATGATCTATGTTTATTTCAAATTTTAAAGGCCACCCAGGACTAGGGATCAAATCTAAAGCACAATTTAACCAGCATATGATCTATGTTTATTTCAAATTTTAAAGGCTTGAATAACAATATAATTCTCCACGAATTCAAAGGAAAAAACAGAAAATGGAATGCACAGTGTCACAAAGATACACAAAACATTCCATCAAAAATATAAACACGTAGCTTTTCCCACTAAGAACTTAAAGGTTACATGTAGGGTGGTGAAGAGTAGAATTTTCCAGTTTATATGCCCTAAGATATGCAAAAGAGAGGAAAGAAAATCAAACCTGGCAGCTTGCTCGGGAAAATATTTTCCCGGTTGTCTTTGCCTAAGTGCGTGCAAGTCCCCTCCGGGGCAAAACTCCATCACCAAGCAAGAGAACTTTTCCGTCTCAAAGTGTGAGTACAAAGTGGGAAGGAACGGGTGATCAAGACATTGCAGTATCTCTCTTTCCGTCTGAGACCTCAGAAGTTTCTTCCGACTCGCCAAAGCAGCTTTGTCCATAACCTTCATGGCAAAATAGCTTCTAGTGCCCGTCAACTCAGAGAGGTAAACGCTGCCTATATCTCCACATCCCAATCTTCTCAACAACTTGAACTGATGCAAACCCAAAGCGCCCTCATGAGACCGGACAGCTTGAATCGCTTCCCATCTCGAATCGTTCGCCTTATGAGGCTTGTACATGTTGCTGCTTAAGCTACTGGAACTGCTCTCGTCACTAACATCACTGCCTGTGCTACCTCTATAGATACTCGTCTTCCTGCTCTCGATGAAATCACACGAGTTGCTGACGTCAGCACTCTCCCCAGACTTCTCGACACTGCTCATACACTCGCTGACTTCCGTGTTGGTGAAACTTTCCTTTGCCTCTGTATACATAGCCGTAGAGTACAGACTGTGTTGAGGACTCGCTTTAGATGGGCCTATATCAGACTCCAACAAGCCACTCGAATCCAAATCGTCAGAACCATAAGCAGCAGAGTGGTTGATGCCGGATTTGGACTCTACCGCTGAAACTCGCAGTTTCCGAGATGCTTCAGCTGTTATGCTATCAACATCAGATTTCCCCTTGGAATCGTAAAACTGCTTGGCCAGACTAGGCTCTTCTTCACGGCCTGTTTTGTAGGAATGCTTCTGATTCGTCATGGAACCGTTTTGACGGTGGACAGGCTCTTCGTTTCTGGTTTGCTTCGGAGACGGAGGCCAAGAGGACTGAGGAGATGCAGAGGTAGATGAAGGCACGCTGCTGCCAGCTGAAAATGCTTTGTTTCGAGCCTTATGTGTGTTATTAGCTCCATCAACAGGTGACTCCATATCTATATACAATAACAACACTGTCACATACACAAGAAACAAAATCCAAATCGAACACAGTGACCTTCACAGGTAACTATAAGCAACACAACTTGTAGAGATTAGCTCATCTTGGAAGACCAGTAGTTGCATGATTTTTGATATAAATGTGAATCCAGAATAGAAACTGACACAATTACTACTGATATGATCAATTTTTAAAATTCAAATGAAAAGATAATTGAATGAGCAATAAAAGCAAGTTCAAACACCGCACAATCTGCGTTGACCCAAAACATACATATCTTCACCAACAGCTCCTAGATCCCAAAGAAAATCCCAAAGATTTCGGAGAAAACAAAGAAGAAGACGTAGCTCCAAATCGAAATCAAAAGTCAAAATCTGAGCATTTCAAGCATTGCACACAAAGCAAAGATCCCGTGGCGATTACATCAAACCGAAACAAAAACATTGCTTTGTAAATCAAAAGCCTCCACCGCCGTGTTCTTCAAGAACCCAAATAATCCGTTTGGCAGCAGAGAAAATGCGAGAAAGTCGAAAATCGAAATCCCCAAAACAACCATTTGGGTACTAAAGCTCAACTTTTGACCCTTTCGGAAAAAACCCCAAAAAGAATCACATAAACCCAGAATCGCGAAACCCCAATTAACCACCTCATTTCGATTTCCCACAAATTCCCAGCAACCAAACAGGCCAGAGAAACCAAAAAAAAAACGAAAAAGAGAGAGACCTGATCAGAAGGCAATGCGGAAGGAGCAATCTTCCATGACCGAATCAATCGCGGAGAAGAAAGCACCAGAACCGGAATCAGAATCAGAATCAGCTACGTCGACGGATTGATTTGTGCGTCTCCGAGCGAGTGCTCTTCAGATCCAATCGGAGCACTCTAGAGAGGAGGCTGAATTATGAATACAATGATGATAATAACGATAATAAAAGCTTTTATTTAATTGGGGAAAAAGTTTATATTATTTAATTTTCGTCGTTTATTGGTGAGGAGCTTAGTGATGGTGGGGATTGAATTAAAAAGAAAAAGGAAAAAATCACAAGAAAAAAGCCGTATTTATCTTTGGATGTTCCCTTCTTCCTCCTCTCGCCTGCTCTCTGCTTTCTTGTTTCTGTAAACTTTTCTGTGACTACTTCACTTCTATTCACAGCCTGTACAATATATATATTTGTGCTCAGTTAAATTAGTCTTTTTTTTCTCTGTAAATAATATTGTTAAAGATCGATTAGACATTTTGAATTGAAAAATGATTTAACGGTTTGATTTTGTCATAAACAAGATTAATTTTGGTTTAATATACTTCATTACCTTTTGGTTTAGTGATCAAATTACTACATGTACTGTAGATATATATATTATTAATTTTGAAAAGTATATCATAATCTTATCTGTGTATTTAATATTTCTTTTATCCTAGTTTAGTTTTATATGCTTTAGTAATTCTTTTAGTTATATTTTAAAATTTTGAATTATATATTTAGAAGTTTTAGATTTTTAATTGAAAGAAAAAAATCTAGTTAACATAAATTAAATAGTCTTCCTACCTCTGGTTGCCTAACAATAAATATGGATGACGGAGTTTGGGTTTATTGTGAAGAGATGACAGAAGCAGACTAGTGAGTGTTTTTTACCGAAAATTCGTGAAGTTTCTCCAACCTGTAGAGATGGAGGTCGTTGGAGCGCAATGGTTGACGCGAAGTCATCATAGAATTGGATAGCCAATGGGTGGTCAATTGCATCCCGCAACGCTCGATTCAGAGAGCCGGTTTGGAGACATCATTTTTTACTCCGTCAAATTGGACGATTTGGCGAGTGCTCCGATTCTGGTTTCTCGTACTAAAAGATATTGTAATATTACGACAGCTCATCTTCTAGCCAAACATGTTTTACATATATTAGATTAGGACTTTAAGAGGTGTTATTTCTTTAGAACTTAATTTTGATTTTAGACGTAATATCGATTTGAGCTCGTAATAAAGCTGAGTTTTCAAAACAAAACAAAAAATAGCATATCGATGTGATGAAAGATTATTTTAATTTTTAATTTGAATTATCCTATAATAGATTAAATTAATATATTCTAAATTATATTTTCATCATATTTTAGTTTAAAAAGTTTTATGAATTTTATACAAATTAGTTGTACACACTTTATTAACTCTTTTTGTGGTATGATTTTCAAAAAAAAATCTTTCGGTTGTATTAATGTATTTTAAAATTTACAAATATGTTTTAACTAATAGTAGTTGAGATTAAGGTACATGATCTGTTCCGTTATTTGGTGTTTTAGTTATTGGATATAATATCTGGTTAGTTTGTTAATTTAATAATATGTCAGCTCTTTTCTCTTAAAAAAATGTATTTTAAAATTTAGAATTATATATTTAGAACTTTTAGACTTTTGATAAATAAAAAGAAATTTAAATGCAAGTCATCCTCTTAACTTTAAATTAATATTCATTTAAACCTATTAATTAATAACAGGTGCCTGCACCGTGAACAAGAGAAAGAATAAAAAGCCGTTTCAAATTGAGCAATCTTAGTCTCACCCGCCTGTGACCGCTCTCCCCCAAACCCTCCCCAGAAAACAATTTCCAATTTTCCTGATTGGGCATGAAGAACCAATTTTGGATTTATCCTTGTAATAATTAATTAACTGCACTAATAGAAATTAATTAGTACTAATCACATGGGTATTTTTTGTAAAGAAATTAATTAGTAACCGCACCTATCTCATTAACTCGAGACCTCACATGCGCGCACGTGAACCGCAACTGTTCACGTGGACGGCTGTCAACACCCGCCGCGCATGATATCATATAATGCGCCGCTCCCCATCCGGGAGGGGTGTATCCGTCATTTCGCGTTCGAGCTGATTTTGATGCGTTGCCACTTGGAGGGATCTGCGGGGCCCACGGTGTGCCCCGTCGGCGGGGTCCACGTGGTGGTTGAGTAGTCCTCATGATGGTAACATACATCATGATGCTCGTCGATCGGACGGCGGAGATTGGTTCTCGGGGACAGGGGCGATTTTTTTTGGCGCTGGAAAGGGTCGGGCGGGGGTAGAATTGTCTTTTCGGGTGATTTTACAGCTTGACACGTGTGGGTTTTGGTGGATTCGTGACAATTGTGGGGACCACTGTCGCCAATAACCAGAACATATATCCACGTGTCATTTTCAGTGTGCAATATGGATATATATATATATATACACATTTCTTCTCCTCCGACCTCCCATGATTTTTAGCAGGGAGGCTTCTATCCCCTGCGGACAGGCGCAGCGTAGTATCAGATCTTGCTATATAACAGAAATATTATGATTAATTCACTGATTTTTGTTTGAGATATCAGATTCAGAACATAAAACTTACTCATTGCACTAATAAAAAAAGTGCTGAGACTATTACATGTCATTAATGATAAATAGACATGATTAAATTTATTTTTGTATAAATTAAATATGATTTTTATCAAGAGATTTTTTACATATTCATAAATGATTATCAGGTGAAAATTAACTATTTATATGACTATTTTAAGTCATCAGAGCGATGATATAAATGACCGATATTGAAACACATTATTAATAATAAATTATAGAGTAGGCGTTAATTTTTAATTAAAAGGATGATTGATTTCCAAATTTATGCCACAAAAATAATTTTCATCTAAGTAATGTATATATAAAGATGCCAATATGTTTATTAATCTATTTTCCAAATAATTTGGAAAAAAATTAGTCAACCAAATAACTCTGGTAGATGTTTCATCACTCTTGCTTGACATGTGACGTCCTCACTTATTTGAGTAGCTATTGTTTATTGGGGACAGTTCAACTCATGGAACACAGTAAGCAAATTTGGTTTTGCTTATCTGCGCCAACTTCTTTACTTGTAACACATGTCCTAATTTTATTATCATCAGAACCATATCTGAAGAAATTTGTATAATCAAACTCTTACACCACTTGTTGAGCACCAATAGAATCAAATGACCAGAACCAGAAAAACTGGTAAAAAAATCTCCTGATCCATCAAAGATGGTGAACCAAGTTGCATGAAAATAAGTCAATAATGGAGTGGCTCATGTTACTCTACTCTCCCTAATACTTTAATCTACTCCAATCATCTCTTTGTTTAAATTACATGACAGCTTAGTATCTTCAACAAGACTGCACTTTTAAGGACCACAAAGCTGTCAAATCAGGCTCTATCCAGTTTTTTGATAATGCTAAAACCTATCAAGTACCAAAAAGCTTCTTCCAAATCAACATTAGTCAATATCTCTTTGACATAGCTGTAAGAATCTACAAAAACACAGAACAGCATATGCCACTTCCACCTGCCAAGTCTTTTCCAATTCCAATCCAAAATAATACTATATGGCCCAAATGGTTCGCTTCCAAATAACTAGGCACTAACAAATCTCTGCATCAAAACGATGGTTCCCCAAAAATACCAAAAGATATAAGTTTACAGAAACAAGTAAAATGTAGACAGTGCCAATCAAAACTACATTTCGGGTTCTCTTCGCAGTTTGCTGATTGCTCGTTAGAGTTCAGTGAGTCGCAACCAAATGACAATTGGAGCTCTTAAGAATGTTACATGAGCTTTCTGGCACTTGACTGCCAAAACAATCTTGATACAATGAAACCTTTGTGGCCGTAGCAAAAGCTTTCTATCTTCCATAAGGATGGTACCGGCCAGTTCCCGAACTGCCACCATATCCCCCTCTACTACTCCCGTAGAAGGAGCCACTGCCGGCACCACTACCATATCCACTCCCGAGCCCAGCTTCATAACTGCTACCATAGCCATAACCGCCAGCTCCACCGTATCCACCAGCCCCGGCACCAGCACCACCAGCCGCTCCATATCCACCAGCACCGCCAGCTGCTCCACCATACCCTCCATAACCCTCACCCGGACCACCATAGCCACTTCCCATATCATAACCTCGGCTATAGCCTCCTCCATATCGACTTGAGTAGCTTAGGGATGGATCTCCCCTATAAGGCCCCATACCACTAGCACCACCATATGCACCTCCATACCCATTGAATTCACTTCCACCGTGCCCTCCGTATGCACTGCTTCTACCCCCATATGCTCCACCAGACCTATAACCAGCACCCATGCCGCCACCACCTCCAAATTCACTATAAGCATCTCCATAACCTCCACCAAATTTGGGCCTCGAATCATTATAGCGCTTGGAGGGGGCAGGAGAAGGGTTCGTTTTCCTTGGTTCTGCCTTCTTGATTTCAACCTACAACAAAAAAAACATATTTTTAAAAAGGCTGTTCATTGAACAGAAAAAAATCCATATCATTCTATGATTTCCAAACTCAAACATGTTGGAGCACACATCTTATGGAAAAAGACAAACTGAATCTTATAACTGGAAAAAGACAAACTGAATCTTATAACTGCATTTGTAACAGTTCTCAAATCAAAATGTCTGTAAAGATTATCAGGAAAAGTAAAAATATCGAAACTGATGCATGTAGATGTTGAAAGATATAAAATATATCTTAAAGCTCCTTAGTTGAATACACAAAGTACACATTTGATTTGTAGAAGAAAACATAATGCAAAACATCAAGCAATGATTGTAGACAACAGACCATGGTAGGAGCTGCGAACATACCTAAAATGCACCCTCAGACAAAGAAGAGACTGAATAAGATACTTAATTAGTACCCATAAAAAACCACCGGGAATTCAATTTGAGTGCAATTATAATTCTGGTCTAATAGGGACAGCCAATAATGGGACAATGAAAATAAAAATCTTATCTTCAAATGAGTTACTTGCTTGTATTAGTTGCTTTTTTTAGTCTCCCAGTGATAACAAGTAGCAACCCTACTATGAAAAGGGACAATGTCTTCACAAAAATGAGGAAAGGAAAATGACATCTTTGGGTCCCACATTGGAGGGCACTCTACTCACCTGAGCATCAGCAAAGTCAAGTTTGTTCCCCTTCGCTAAGAGATCATCAACAGCCTGCTCTGTTTCAAATGTAACAAAACCAAAGCCACGAGAACGGCTTGTAGAATGGTCCCGCATGATCTGGTGCTCCTTAACCTCTCCATATTGCATAAAAAATTCCCTTAATTCATCTGCTCATGCACAAAATAAATAAATATCTACTATTAGAACACCCGCGTGACATGGGAAGGACTAGGAATACTGACAGAAAGTAGCATACCATCAGTTACTGTTGCAGGAATACCACCCACAAAAATCTTCTTAGTTTTCAAATCCTTAGAGCCACCTGCTCCTTTCGGAATTGTCCGCTTTATTTCAACCTATACAAACCCAGAACAATGCCAATGGCAAAAACAAAGTGGATAAGAATACTGACAACAG
Organism: Geranium brycei; assembly: GCA_036897365.1. Lineage (NCBI taxonomy): Eukaryota > Viridiplantae > Streptophyta > Magnoliopsida > Geraniales > Geraniaceae > Geranium > Geranium brycei. The sequence goes on from JAYMTP010000577.1 coordinate 22,110, forward strand.
CTAATGACTAAGTACTAAAATGACAACTAGTTCGGGCCAATATAGACAAAGTGGTCTCATACTTGTTTCCCATTAATAATATGATCGTCCTTAATAACGTCATCCACGACAGAGGCATCGGCATACGTCACAAACCCAAAACCACGAGGCTGCCCAGTATTCCGGTCCTTCATTATCACTGAATCTGTAATCTTCCCATACTTGCCAAAATGCTTGTCAAATTGAGCTGCACGGCCAATAATCAAAACGTTTAGTGACTAAATCTAGCCAACTAAAATTTCAGCATATCGTGAAACTGGACCAAGACATAACTAACCCGTAGTCGTTTCTCTTGATAAACCTCCTACAAATATCTTTCTGCAATTATGCGTACAATAAAATCAAAACACATTCTCTATACAAACTTCTAAAGATGACTAATCCAAATAAACAATCGTCACAAGATTACCCCGCTTCCCCTGACATCCCAATTACTCAAGAAACAACAATGACACCAAATAATTCAAAGAAAGATGATGCATAAACAACTATTGACACATTATACATCCCCTCAGAAAAATATTTATAAAAAAGCACAATGGCATACACAAAAGGATAGTAAAGGTTTCAATTTTAGCATATACTTGGGACAGATCTAACAAACCCATTACACCAAAACACAAAAAAAATGACATCAACGTTCTAAGCTTACGTCAATCACAAGAACCATTCAAAACGTTAAACACCAAATGACCCACATCTCAAAATCAGATTTTTCTCAGCCAAAAAGAAAAAAAGACACGGAACGCGACGGCAAGAATTACCCAGGACTAGCTCCGTCCCCGGAGAGATGCTGAGGCCGGTCCTCCTCGGCGTGGTCGGAGGATTTGAAGTCGTTGATGGTCTCTGCATCGACCGTGGGTTCGTTGGATTGAGAGTCCATGTGAGCTTTCTTCTGAAGAAGACAAGAGAGGGTCTCGATTGAGAACAACCCAGAAAAGTGATTGCTCCGATCGAGCTCCGACGACGACGAAGAAGTGAAACCCTAGATTTGGATTTGCTGGTGATTTGGTTCTCTTCTCTCAATAAGCCCTAAAACCCTTTTAAGACGTTATCAATAATATGTCTACGATCACGAAAAATAATTGTATATATACGATTACTGGCTGGTGATACGGTACTGCGAGGCCCATGTTGTTAACATGTTCTGCGATCCTAGCCGTTGCAAACTGTCGTCCAAATCCAATCAGCTATTCGTTTATTTTTGAAAAATTAAAAATAACTAAATCCAACGGATTTGAAAAATAATTAAATAGAAAAAAATGAATTATTCGATTTGGTTATAAACAAAATCGACCAAACCTAAATCGAACCGACCTAGAAAATAATTAAATAGAATAGGTAATTAGATTTTTTTTTGGTAAAACCACTTTATAGATCCAAATTCAGGTGAGATAAGCCTTCACGCCTGTGAAAAACCAACGTTGAACACCCTAGACCAGGGATCAGGGAGTGAGAACAAGACTTATCACCACTAGGCCCAACTCGCGTACGCCTCCAGTATTGGGAAAGACTTCTGCCTACTTGCAGAGCCCCGTACCAACCCGGGCACTTCCAAAAAGTCCAACCATATCTCATATCTGAAAAGCCTCCAAAGACCTGAACCTCCGCTCCACGGCTCTGCTTCTCCGAGGTCGGCGCTTGCTCCAGCAGCACCTTTCCACTGTGAAAGCTGAGAGTCCGAAACCATATTTGAGCAAGACCCCCTCCAATCGTTTCAGCCCTGCATGAGATCTCTCCGGAAAACCACACCTCACAAAAAACACCTTTGGTGAAAGAAAAACAAGAAACGGTCGCCAGGACGCCACAGTCGGGGACCGGTGGCGCCACCAGGGACCCAAAAAAAGAGAGGCAAAAGAGTTTTGAGAGTGAGAGAGTTTAGAGAGAGAATTAATTGGATTCGATTATAACAAGACTGAAATTCTATCGGTCTTGTTTCGGTTTATTAAATTAGAAACGATCAAAATAAAATTGAACACATGACTCATTTTAAGTCATTGATCTTTATTAACTATTAACCAACAAAAAATAAGTCAAGAGTGACTAAAAATGTGAGGATTTCATGAAATTTAGTTCAAAGAAAATTGAACCGAAAATCAATAAGTCAAATAACAAGTCAAAGCAGCAAAAATATAAACATTTCGTGAAACTCAATTCATAAAAAATTGAATCAAACCAAACTAAAACTAAACCGAACTAATCAAAGCAATCTCAATTCTTTATTTTCTTGCAAACAAACTAATCAGTCCAATTTTGAATCAGTCATATTCGAAACCGAACCTTGAGCACCCCTAAAAATTAATCAATATTAGAGTTTAATAATTTGTTCTCAAGCGGGCTCGTTTGTTATTTAATAAATTGTATATATTTATCAGTAATTTTCAACTTTTGATAAATAGTGAAAATAAAACAAATTAAATCAATTTTAAATTTGGATATATTTATTGAACTGAATCCTGATAAATTAGAGCACGATTCGGCCTAGTGATCTCGGGTTCAAAATTGCTTTCTTTATCATCAGTAACTGATCAACAATTCATGCTTATTACTTGAAGCCTCTGTCACTTTACTCACAGTCTCGAGTTCAAATTTTTTTAAGGGTTTCCGTTTGCATGTTTACCAGCCGAGCATATAAGCCGTTGTTCTGAAGGAGCTCTGCATGGTCACCAACCTGCAAATACAACATGTCGGATTGAGATCTACATATATGAAACTCCATACGTAATGTCGGCTTGTACGAGTGTAAGCTGAAAACCGAGCTCTGATGTCATGTTAAAACTCTAATCACCAAAAAACATAAACTAATAGATGAAAAACAGTGATATGCTTGCTTATCAGGTGATGCCGGGATTCACATAACTTAGACGAGAGACTCTAAAGCCATATATACACAGAAGAGAAGGATCTGACCTCAGAGATTTGGCCACCATCCATCACAATGATTTTATCAGCAGCTCTTATGGTTGATAGCCTGCAACAACAGTTGGTTTCTTCAGGATCAAAACTACAAAACCTCAACACAACCAAAACATTTTGTATGTGTGTGTGAGAGAGAGCACTCTTTTACCTATGCGCTATGACGATGACCGTTCTTTTTTTTCTGGTGTCATTTCTGAAAGCATGGAGGATCATCTGAAGACAATGACAGATCATATATATTAGAGATATTTTCTTGATCAATAATAATAATTTAAAGGGAAAATGGCAAAAGGGGGCTGTACACTATCATACTTTAGCAAAAAAGTGTTGTGTACTTTGATAAAGGCAAAAATGTGTCGTGAACTTTGATTTTTTGTGTGCAAAATGCGTGTATTTGTACAAAAATAACAAAATTGCCCTTAAAATTAAAAATTATTTTTTAAAAAGAGCAATACCGTTGACATGGAGATTGGAACCAATGATCTTATACTTATTACATGAGGCTTCTGCTACTTCACCCACAATATTTAGTATATATATTAGAGATAATTTCACACTTAGTTTCACGGAGCTTTTTTTGCAGAAAAAAAACAGCATGTGCACAGCACATGACTGATATATTCACATAATGACGAAAATGCCCTTATAGTATATTCTTCCTGTAGTTATGTGGAATTATCAATAAGATTCTTGTAATTTTCGGATTTGTTTATGATGCAGAGCAATTACCTTGACATAGTGTTCGCTCTCCAAATCCAGAGCGCTGGTGGCTTCATCGAGGATGAGGATGGCAGGTTTCCTCAGGATGGCACGCGCAATAGCAATCCACTGTTTCTGTCCGCCACTGATGAGGTCATTGTCCACGAGGGTTTCGTAGCCATCGGGAAGTGATGAGATGAATTCGTGAACGTAAGCCTGCTCTGCAGCTCCTTGTATATCCTCTTCTGTCACGTCTCCAGAGCAGCCGTATCTTATGTTTGACTTCACGTCCATGCGAAAGAGTTGAGGTTCCTATTTGAACAATTTTTAAGGTTAAGTCTTTTGCAGTTAACTTCAAGGATGTCGTAAAGGTTGAGAGCACAAGTACCTGCCCGACGAATCCAATGCTTTCTCGCAGCCGCCTGATGTTTAGCTCGTGGATTGGGAATCCATCGAAATAAATCTGCAGTGAAGGCAGTTATTCATGTAAGATCCGATCCAACAGTGAAGCAAGACTAAAAGTAAATACAATGTTCTAAAAGATTATAGACGCTAGTTGGGCAGATAGGACATTCAGGAATTAATTGGATTTATATTTCTATTTTTTATTTTTATTAAATATATACAATCAAGTTATAAAAATATAAATTATTTTTAGTTTTTGGTATCCTTAGTTTCTATATTTTAAAACATGAAATTAGAAAAAAAATCGCCTATATCTGCTTAGACCTGCTAAAATCCATTCCACCAACTTAAACATCCCGATTATATGAACGGCTCAGTGTTTTAAAAATCCCCGCCCAGGCCGATTTTTAGAAAACGGGTTACAAATGTAGCTTACCTGACCGCTGGTTGGCTCGTATAGGCGAAGTAACAGATTGACCAACGTGCTTTTTCCACTACCGCTTAAACCAACCTAGGAAAAACCAGGACGAACAGTCAATATCTTCATTCCAGCGACAAATATAGGATAGTCAATAATAAGTAAAGATGGTTCTTACAATCGCAACCACTTCATTTGCTTGTAAAGCGAAGTTGACATGCTCGAGAATTGGTGCCTGCTTGCATCCCAGAACACGTAGAAACCAATGAATTCACAAACAAATGTTCGACAATTACTTATCGTTGGAGAAAAATGAGCAAGAGATATTGTTACCCTTGAAGGATAGTGAAAAGAAACATCCACGAACTGAATTTGTCCCGTTAGACTCTGCAATTCCAGTCCTGCGCACACACCAAATTACGTTAATCGGTAAAATACAGAACACTTCAACAATATATGAACACATACAAAAAATGAGGCTAAAACATAATATTTGGGATTAAACTTCCCACAAATATAGTATATAGATCAAGAACATTGGTTAGTGTAACTACAAGAACATTATTTACTTTTTTTTTTTCTTTTTTTTTAAAACCAAAAGAAAACCCGAGAGCATGCAGAATTAATATGATAAAAGTCCGGATTGGCATAGTAAATTTTCATAAGATCATTGAGGACAAAAATAAATCACGAGCCATTCTCTCGGGAAAGAGAAATGTTCCCAAGAAATATGTCACTTACCTTCTGATGCGAATTGGTCGCTGGGCAAGAGATCCATCAACTGGAAAACCTTTTCACTCGCCCCGAGCGACTGCAATAAGGACGATAAATTGTCCGCCACCCTCCAAGTCGCGTAAATCAACCACTCACAGTACAATACATACTTCATAAGTTGCTCTGCCGATGCATGACCAGTCAGAATAGACATTCCTCCTAACAGCACAGCAATAATCTACATGTATGATACAAATAAACAGTTCAGGTTCAGGCGAAGATATTATTTGGAACTCTAATACACATCACGCTTGGAAAAATGTTTCATGACTGTTGTTACATAGAATTCAATTTTCGGAGGAGTTGCACGTGAAAAGCTACAATAGTAAACAATACCTAGGCTTCATAAGCCTTAGTTCACCAGCGAGACCAACAAAGTAAAACCTATGTGGGCCTATAATTTCCGGTCTTTGTTCAATTTAATATGAGACGAACCTGCGTTGAACGATAAAGGACACTGAAACTCATATTCCAGAATCCGTAAGCAACACTTTCTCGAATGTTTATGAAGGATAGTTTCTCCAGCCATTGCTTATACCTAACACCATATAGAAGAATCACAAACATTTGTCCAAGCTCCATTGATTTAATCACGCATAAAAAAGACAGATAAGAAAAACAATATGAAAATAAGGATTCTTATTAGCGGGGAAATTACTAGTACGAATTATTGCCTTCCGATTTCTTCTCTTTCTATCCCATAAACACGAACAACTCTCATCAAAGAAATAGTTTCTTGCGCTACCTAAATTTAGACAGAGAAACTATTGTTTTTAGGAAAACTTCAGTTAACAGAACTATCCAAAACAATTCTGGTCAGTTGATGGCTCTTACTTGATTGGCTGAAGCATTGAACTCTTGGGTCAACTTTGCAGCTTTCTTTTGGTACCTGTGAAAAGCAATAGGCTAAGTTCAATAATCAAAATGATAGTGACAATCAGCTTTACAGGCACGCGTGGAAAATATCGTCTTTAATCATATCGTTGTACTTGATCTGTGACCTCTATCTAACAAACCAAGCAAAACAAAATTATTATCTGTGACTAGGAGAGTACTCAATTATGGAAGCTGGTTTAGTTCAGTGTATGTATATGCTTAAATAGGGCGCCTTAAGGTTCATAATTGGTGCAAGTGAATTAAATAAAATCCTTGCAGTAAGTAATAAACAAAAAGTGGAATATGATATGGAATGAATAATTAAACTGCTATAAGAAAAGGAGAGAATCAATATATAGAATGTTGGATATGCCTTGCATCGACTATGGACCGACGTAGATTAGTCAGTCGGGGTCCAAGTGCAAGGCGCTGTGTCTAGGTTTGGGGCGCGAAGAGGCCCCCGACCCAACGGTACGCTATGTTCAGGTTTTGGTGATCTAGTGCTTGGACCAACTTTGGTTTCCTGTCAGATTAGGTTCCACGTTTCCTAAATCTGATTAAGGTTGATAGTAGGAATATAAATACTACATTCTGTAACCTACCTGAACTTTTTTTTTATCAGCAAGAAATTTTATAAAAGACGAGAAGAAAGAACAAGAATCCGGGCGAGCAGCCCAAGAAAAGAAATGCAATACAAGGCAAGAGCCTAAAGCAAAAGAGAACTCAAAACTGCCCTTGGGTTTGCGCACCAATTAGGTAGCGCGCGCTCCCCCGTCCAAGACTGACTCCCGCGTCCCTCGTCCGCCTGAACCTACCTGAACTTACTTGGTGATTTTATACTATTTCTCGATTTTATTCCGCTTTTATCTTTCTCATCATAACATATATTATTCTAAACATATTTCTTCATGATCATGCACACAACTTGATCTAAAAAGATGAATTCAGTAGGCCAAAGGTAGAAGAAGGTACAAATGCTTACTGGCCGTAAACCAAAGCGATTGCTGACTGAAGAGAGCATATCACCAATGCTGATAATGCAAGTGGCCATGATAAAGTCATCAAGTTTATTAATGCTCCTGTCCCCTAAACACATCAAAATTAATATGTGAATTAACCTAACAATAAGAGCTTAAAAGGGTAAGAAAATGTTGCTCAAAAGAACCACAACCTGAAGAACATTGCGGACAATTAAGTTAATATCATTGGCAATAATACGAGCCAGTTGTTGACAATCTGCTCCGAGCCGGCTTGTCAAATTACCAACAGTTTCAGTGTCGAAAAAGGATATATCCTACATCAGACACCCATAAACGATATTTTGCTTACAGGAAAAGGCAATACCGAGCGAAAATGAACAAAGTATATTTCGAAAATACAGATACCATTTTCATGATTAGAATTGCTGAACTGAACACAAACCTGGAAAATAAGAGCTGAATACAACTTTTCCCGGAGACGTTTAACCTACAATATATTGCAGGGAATCGCCTTTGACTTGATGCAAATGAAATGTAAAAATGATATATGCTCTTCAAGGACAGGAATGCCAGGATTAAGAAAAATCTTACCAGGATAATATTTGCAATGGCAAAGAAGCCACTTCGTAAGCCACTGAAACCAAACATCAATTAACAATAACACATTTCCAGTAAAATGGCTTATGCATAAATGTAATATCTAGTCTGTGCCTGAAATAAATGAGATAGATCGAGAGAATTGCATGCTTTATATCAATGTATATTGTTATGAAAAGAACTTGTAGTATGGTATAAGATCATAACCTGCATATTCCTGAAGTGAAGCACAGTAAAGCCAAGATCTGCAAATTCCTAACAAAGACGACCACCTCACAGTTCTGTGCAGAAAAGATAGAAGCTGCTAAAATACTAGGCATTGAGATTTCCGAAATCTGCAATACCACAACATGCCTTAGAAAGAGAAGTAGAAAAAAGCTACACACACATGCAAAGATGTGGTTTCAGTTGTATGCTGGAAACATTAGGGGAAAGAGAGACCAAAATGCCCAAGAACTAAACTAAGTGCAAGGGGCTAAGTAAATTTGAAAGAGTAACCAAATTCGATATCATTTACGGACATATTTTATATGTATCTTAAGGTGATATCATTCAGCCACACACACGCGTGAACTCTCTATATGACCAATCAATCATTTTCTTTCCAACCCACAAACTAAAATCAATAGACTTCATATGATAATTCAAATTTAGTTCAACCAAAGAAACCAGAAAGACTCGGTCTCAGTCATGTATTGAAAAAGTTGAGATAAAGGTAGAATCGAAAATTCCCAAGACTCAAAGTAAGTGCAAGGGGCTAAGTAAATTCGTGCGAGTAACAAATTTTCTTGATCATTTACACACACATTTGATATTTATCTTATGATGAAACCATTCAGCTAAACACACTCACGAACTCTCTACATGACCAATCAATCATTTTCTTTCCAATCCACAAATCAAATTCTCGCTGAAACATATGAGCTACTAATGACCTTCATATAATAATTCAAATTCAATTCAATCAAAGAAACCAGAAGGACCTGGTCTCAGTGATATATTGGAAAAGTTGAGGATAGAATCAAAATTCCCAAGACTCAAACTAAGTGCATCGATCGAGTAACAAATTTCCTTAATTATTATTATGCACGCATTTGACATGTATCTATGATGAAATCATTCAGCCACACACACACACACACAAGAACTCTATATCCGATCAATCAATCATTTTCTTTCCAATCCACAAATCAAAATCATGCTGAAACACAGCTACTAATGAATTTCATATAATAATTCCAATTCAGTTCAACCAATGAAACCTACCGCAGCAACAACCAATGAGCCAAACGCAACATAGAGAACCCATTTATCATCAGCAACCAATTCCCAAATTCGCCTAATCGCGTGCAACGCCGTTACTGGCTTCGCCACCGGACCTTCAGGTTCCTCAGAATCACCCAACTCCCACCATTTACCTCCCCGAGCAAAATCAACCCATCTCCCAAAAATATCAAAAACCCAGACACCACCGACCTGGTTCTCCTCATTTGGCGCCAAGTTAAGACCTTTGAGGCACTGACGTTCGGTTCCGTGAGCTGTGATGGCAAATCCGAACTGGGCCTCGGTTTTGACGGAGAAATTCAGTGATTTAGGGTTGAAAATGGAGACATTGTTTCTGCGCGGGAGGTACAGAGTGCCTAAGGACTGGAGGTGCAGATGAGGTATGGCCATTGAAGTGAAAATTTGAGCATCGCACAGGGGTATATCAGTAATTCCACGATTCGGTCAGGTCGCTCGAGCCTCGAGCAAACAAGTCTTCTCAACGACTTGTCGTTTTAAGAGCCAGCACAAAAACGACTCGTCGAACCTATCGTACTAAAACGGCGTCGTTACGGCACCATTTGCGTTTCTTCTTCTTCATCATCATCGATCTGTTTCGATATCA
>JAYMTP010000578.1:0-31693 GCA_036897365.1 Geranium brycei
TCTCGGGGTGGATCTTGTAATGAATTTGCGGAGAGTCTCAACCCATTCGAGGTGGAGGCCGCGAGGTTGCAAGAGGCATATCGTTGTGCTATCCTTTATTTTGTTAGTTTGTTTTGTAATTTCATCAGGTATAAGCCCGGGTTTGTTTGCTTTTTAATTTAATAATACGTTAGCATTTTTCCCTCAAAAAAATCCCTAAAATTTTAATCTCTCTCTCCCATTTTTTCTTCTTTTTCTACTTGAAAAAGTTAATAATATCAATAGAGAAATTTGCAGAAGTGAAATCTATCTCTAAACAAAGATTGAGATAGAATTTCAATTTCAAGCAATTGTTCACAAACATTTTGACAACTATTCACAAACAATTCCAATTTCCATCAATTTATGAAAATTGAGATAGAAAAATCGAAGGCAGAGGAGATCGACCGGTTGAGAACGAGTCAACTCAACTTTACGATTTCTTCCCCAAGGTATCGGGCGATTCGACACCATGTTTAACAAATTACCAAATCTGAACTCTCTCAAGCACTCGGTAACGGTGTTAGAGCAAAGTGTAAAAAAAAAAAATACTAACTGAATTTAAATTAAGCTTTTTATTATAACTGTAATAAAATGTAAAACTTGCAGGTAAATTTTAATTAACACAAGATATGAAAAAATAATAAATAAATTTAGGTGAATAGATAATTATTTCTGTAAACAAAATAAAATATGATAATTAGAAATTGGCTTATAGCGAGAAGGCAATGGACAAGAAGCTTAATTGTTGGAGTTACTCTGCAGGGTGGTTGCGCCTTTCTCCTTGTTGTCCCTGGATATGAGTGCAACCTGCCTTCCACTGTGCCATGGAAGAGAAGGTTGATTGTTGGAGCTCTAATCATGAATATTTGATGAAGATTAAATGGAAGGAGGGCATTTTTATTTGGGAAAACTAAAATACTTTCTTGGGCTCGAAGTGGTCCGTTCGCCCTCTGGCATTGCCCTCACACAACGAAAATATGTGGTTGGCATCCTCTCTGACAACGGTCTCACCGGTTGTAAGCCGATGTCGTTTCCTCTTCCGCAGCAACATCAATTATCCGATAGAGTGGGTACGCCCTGCTCGGATAGTGGGCAATATCGCCGCCTTGTGGGCCGATTGTTATATCTTACAATCACTTGCCCTGACATCAGCTACGCGGTAGGAATCCTAAGTCAATTTATGCACAATCGAAGACAACCGCACCTCGATACAGCCTTTCATGTTCTTAGATACCTCAAAAGCTGTCTTGGTCAGGGAATATTTCTTCCATCGACAAATTCCTTCTCCTTAAAGGCTTATTGTGATGTTGATTGGGCAGGGTGCCCAGATACCCACAAATCCACTACCAGCTATGTTATCTTTATGGGATCTTCACCGATCTCTTGGCGATCCAAGAAACAAACTGTCATCTCATGCTCTTCGGTTGAGGCCGAGTATCGGTCAATGGCTACTACGAGCCGTGAAATAGTTTGGCTCCGGCAGCTCCTCAGTGACCTCCATGCTCCGCAAACCGACACAGTAGCCTTATTTTGTGATAGTCATGCTGCCATTCACATTGCCTCCAACCCGATCTTCCACGAACGCACCAAACACATTGAGATTGATTGTCATTTTGTTCGTCAACAACTACAAGCACGTGTCCTTCATCCACGACCAGTGCCTAGCAAGTATCAGCTTGCCGACATCTTCACTAAGGGCCTTGGACGAGACCGCGTCCAAGAACTTCTTCTAAAGTTGGGCATTACTAACTTACATGCTCCAACTTAGGGGTAGTATTGGCATATATTGAGCATATGGAAAGAAAGCTCCTGATTTCTTTCCATCTCCACATTATTTGCCATGATTTTATTTCTGTAAATAATTTAGCCTATGTTAATATTGGTTCTTTATTTACATTGTAAATGTATATAAGTACACCATAATATTTTATCAATAGAATCAAGTGAGGAAACATCAAATTCCTTTCTTTTCACTAGTAGGTGTCTCTATAGACCCGGACGGAGCTGACACTCTTATTTGGGATCTGGAACCTAAAGGCTTCTCTTCCAGAAAGGCATATGACATTCTCGCGAGTAGAGCTTCTGCTGCGACCATCCCCAAGATTCAATGTTTTTCTCGGCTATCTACACATGAAGCAGTTTCGACCACTCTCTTTTTGGAGAATCGAGGAGTCCTTATCCCTATCAGGCAATGTCTTTGTGTGCATTGTATGTCCTTATTTGAGGATTGCTCCCATCGTTTGCTCACTTGCTCATGGTCGTGGAGCTTATGGACCATGATTTTGGATTGGTGGGGAGTAGATGCCCCTCTTCCAAAGCAGGTTGGCTTGATGCTTGAAGGATAGGATTCCCTTTGCCCCAGGAGCTCGGGTAGTAGGTGTTGGGGGAGGCTCTGTCTCCTTTGTCTTTGCTTGATTTGGCTCGCCAGGAATGCTACAAATTTTCATGGTCGTGGGTGAAATCAAATATTTACCACTACCAGTTCCATTAACAGCGGTCCGGAGAGCAACACGGCCCCCAAAAACGAGGATTTTGTCTTGAAATTTCTATCCATGGGTGATTACTCAAGGAAAATACAAAGATATGTACTATACATAACTCGCTCTAAATGTGTGACATAAAGTTTTGCAATTTTTTTTATGTAATTTGGACCCTTTAATTGAATGAGTAAGACTGGGACTAATGAAATTGAATAATATAGCAAATAGGGGTGGCTATAGTTTTGAACTAGAAACAAAACGGTCAGAACCAATCTAAACCGAACCTCATGGTTCTCAATATATGAGAATAAAACCCGAAACCACTATGTGAGAAATGGTTCAGTTTTGGGTACAATTCTAACTGGTTAGGTTTTGGTCCTACCCATTTAGAATCGATTAATTTTTTTATCTTGAATTCCTACTCAATTTAGAGATTGAATTTGAACTTGATTTATAACTAAAACCATTAAATTTTCAATTATATTAAATACTAACAAAAATCGAACCAAAATCACAGTGTTATTTTCAAAATTCTTAAAGTAGCTATATTTAAGTAATAAAGGAGATTTCAAACTGACATTATGAAAAAGAGCCTTGCCCATTAAAGATTGAAAATCGATTTGTTCCAATCGAGAAACCAAATTGAAGAACCATAATAAGAACCGGACCATTTTCTAACTTAGCAATTTCGAATATGGTTTTATTAATTAGAAAACTGGAGGGTCGGGTTCGGTCGGTTCCCAAACCATGCCCAGGGTAGGAATCAATATAAAGAATTAGGAAATACTTATTATCCAAATAAAAGAAATAATATAAAGAGAGCTAAAACATAACTTGGTCATAAAGTGGAGCGTGTAACAAAAGTATTAGGGTTTGCACGATGGTTGTCGGTCAGTTTCTGCTCGCCGGAGGTCTTGCTGGCATCCAGGAACTCGCTCAGTTTCATTTTGGCCCACCCTGGCCCGGTTTAGTCTGGTTGAGCCAGTCTTTTGGTCCAGACCAGTTTGGCTCAACCTTTTGCTCCAAAACCGGTTCTCTGTAATTTCTAGCATCTCTAGCCCGTGTCTTTTGGGAGTTGTGCGTCTCGGGTCTTCTTGCTTTTAGGTGAGCGCAAAGTGGTTTTGCTGGTTTCGGTCCAGGGAGCGGTGGATCTGTTTTGGAGTCTCGAAAAGTTAGGTGTGCTACTTCAGGACCCCTTGAGACCGAGGCCCAGTTGAAAGACATTGTTTACCTGTGGTGACCCTGGCCTCACTGATAACCAACCCGGTAACACCCAGAATAGCTAACCTTGTAGGATTTAGATCTGGAGCTCCGCGGTGGTAGAAGTTGTTTCTTTGCGCAGAACGGGGAAGTTGTGTTGTGGTGGCCGGTTTGCTCCAATTGTGTCCCTGCGTGGACTCCGGAGGGATATGTGTTTTGGGTGAGTGGTGGCGGGGAGTTAGGGTTGCTTTTGTGTAGTGATAATGGTCGGTTTTGTCTGACATAGGTTCCTGGTTTTCCAGGTTAGTGTGTGGGAGGACGGTCAGTGGCCGGTCCGGTTCCTGGTATTTCTAGAAAGATAGGGTATCGTTTAGGCTGTCTTCTACAGTTTCGTTGTAAATTGTACGTGTTGATGCTCGATCTTCGGGTGTGGGTTTTGTCCCTCTCGTGTTAATATTGAATGAACGTTTGGTTCGCTTTAAAAAAATCATTGAATTTGGAGTAATTGTAACCGGGTCTTATTTATGATTTGGTAATTGTAACCAAGTGTCTGAGGTTTATGATTCAAGATCCGGCTCTTGGCGAAGGGTATCAATGGGTCCTGACTTTTCCTACCAGCATTTGAGTTATGATGGTGTCTATAAAACTTCTGATGGATGTTTGTATTAGATTGGGACAAGATTTGGGAAAACAGAGCTTGTGTCATTCAATCTTGTTGATGAAGAATGGCGCCAAATACAATGTCCAAACGACCATAGATTAAGTGGAAACTGTATTTCTATCAGTGTTAGAATGGTAGGCGAATCTGTTGCTATGTTTGTTGAAGATGCGTCTTATTCGCTCGAAGAAGAACGGGAGATTACTGTATGGAAGATGAAGAGAGAGGAGGGTAAGGTGTCATGGACACTTATGAACAATTTGAAAACTGATGGATCGGCTATAGGCTTCTGTAGAGATGGTAAGCATGTGTTGATAACATGCATGCACATGACAGAAAGAGGGCTTGTCGTGCGCGATTCGGAGGATATGAAGGATGCTTGTTTTAGTTTTGCAGACCTTGGATGTACAGATATCGGCCACAGCGGTATTTCTGATTTTGTTGAAAGCTTGTTATTGCTTAACGGTACAAGTACATATAATTCTACACATCTTTTACACTATGTGATCACATGTTGATATATTGTGATTGTTGCCATATTTTGTAGAACGGGATCATTAATGGTGATGTAGCAGAAGAGAGCATGGATATTCCGGAAAAAGACTTGAGGAGAGGAGGAAGATTTTGGAGATACTTTGAATTTGTTTGACGAGAACTTGCAGATTTAGAATTTTCAGAATTACGATGTATATGTATCAAGTTTGTCTTCACATCTAAAGAATTGCTATCCAGATTGTGGTTGAAATTTTCTAATTTCAAGTTTGTTTGAAATCTTAGTTTGCAGAACATATGTCCTGTTTTCTTTTAGGGGTATACTACTAAAAATAAGGTTATTCTATTATTTCCGACCAACTTGTGTTGGCCGGAAAAACTCTATTATATTACGGACCAACTTTGAGTTGGTCGGAAATTGGCCGGAAAAACTCTATTGTATTCCAGACCAACTTTGAGTTGGTCGGAACTAATGGGGTTTTTCCGACCAACTCTATTTGATTTGGTCAGCAATAAAAGTATTTCCCACCAACGACCAATTTCGACGTAATGGTAATAAACGGTCACCAACAACCAACTTTGCTTCATTGTTGGTCGGGAAAGGGTATTCCCTACCAACCTCCCGACCATTTTTCCGGACCAAATCTAATCTAATTTTTAGTGGAGGTAATTGCAACTAGGTGTACTTTGCGAAACCACTTCTTATCTTAGTTAGGTATGTATGTCAGTTATGTATCGTAGTTAGATGAATGTAGCTGGAATACAATTATCATGAGAACTTAATTCAACGATCCCAAACTTATTATACAAGTTCTTTGTCACTTTACCCGCAACTTTTGGCCATATTATATTAATCTAATTTTAATGAAGTATTATGAAGAAAACTGTCAGTCATTTATTTCTTCAACATCCATATCTAGCATGATAATTAAAAGAGAATTGGTACACAAAACAATCAGAAATAACACAGAAATCTAAATGAAGTAAAATTAACCAAAGTAAGCATTGAAATAAAGTCCCAACAATCTAAAAATGAAAATGAACATGTGCAGTGCAGTGCAGGAGTTGAAACCCCTATATCAAAGTAATCATTTAACTATCTATTCGTTTGACACTGAATCGTAGTAAACCAAGCTTTTCGATTCTCCATTGCCATCGGAGGAGCCTACATCACCGCGGCCGCCACCACCGATCATGGTATAGTAGCCGAACAAATTGCCATTAATGGAGGAGACACCATCACCACCAATAACTGGATGACATACCATACTGATAACTATCACCACCATGTAGAGGAGCGTCGTACCCAAAGCCATCGACACCACCATTATTGTTATCAGAAGCATAGTACTGAAAGCCATTGCCATTGACAGAACAATCACAATTATCATAACCACCACCACCAACCAACATCAACATAGAAGATGATCGCGGATCAATATTAACATCTTGATAAATTTAAATATGATTTAATACAAAAAGAACCAACGTCAATTCTTTAAAAAAAATTCACCGTCAATTCATCATTGCCATTGTGCATCTATCTAAACAATTTTTTGAATTTTTTTCAGAGAAATCATTTACTGAACTAGAATGTAACTTTTTTACATCACTCAGTCCCTTAGTTTTTATGGTGAGAAAAATGTTTTGGTAGTTCTCTTTAACAAAAATTTTTATTTCAAGTATGTCAACTAAGTTGCCTATTAAATTGAAATAAATATGTAATGCCCACGTTTTTCTAATCTCTCTAATTTTCTTTTTGTCATGAGAAAGTATTAATTTAAACTAAACAATTACTTCTAATAATTAATTCCTTTTATTTATCACAAAAAATAAAGAAACAATTAAAATGATTAAGGGGACAAGAATCATCCTAGGATATTCTCAACAAAAAAATCCTCCTAGGATTGCCTATTAAATAAACATATAATGCCTATGTTTTTCTAACAAAAAATCAATCATGATTTTTCTACAAGATTGATTGACACTAGCTAGACTCATAAATTGGGGTGTTTTGGATGGGCACGATTCTAAGTTACTTTTTGGAAATCAGTTTTGGAATCATTACACAAACAGCTTGTTGGGTTTTTGATTCGATTTTTTTATTCAATTTGTTAGAACGATAGATTCTCAATTTTGTTAATTATGCTGTTTATAATTTGAAAAATTACAATTTAGTCCCTATTTTTAGACAAAATTTTAAAATTATAATTATTAAAAATCTTAATGAAAATCAACTTTAATACTTAATTATTACAACTCAATAGAATTATAAATTTTACAAATAAAATACTAATAAAAGATAAGTAACATATCCCCTCGCCTCGACCCCTCATTCTTCGGTTCACATGTTCCATCTCCATACTTCATACAATGAAGGCACCCCCTCTAAGTATAAAATTATAATAATAGTCGGTTTGGTTATGGATGGGTACCCAATGAATCTGTATTTTAAGAACCGAAACTAAATCGAAATTACATGGTACTTTCCATTTTAGAGCAAGAATCAGAGTCAATATCACGATTCTAATTCTCAAATTGAGTTTTGATTCGGTCTTTAGTTCCAAGTCTAAAATGTTCAAAAAATGGGCCACACATGGGATGGGAAGTTCAATACCAGGCCCGACGTGAATATATTTTGGTTTAAACTCAAGGAAGTGAAGTAGAAAATGGTCATAGTCTCGTCATTAACAGTTGGTGCTGTGTGTAGGGTTTAAACAAGGGTTTATGGTTGTGACGCTCTCTTCTTCCTTTCAGAAATCTCTTACACACACATCGAACACCAATTTGTTCTCTTCACAGTCGACTTCACTCCATGACCTGACTCAGACCCATTTCTCATCTCGCCCAATTCTAGCCCTAAATTTCACTGCCATGAAACCCTTTTCTGCAAGGACCCTCCTCCTCTTCTCATCTTCTCTTCGCTCCCCTTCTTCTCCGGTATTTGTCCAAATCTCTCGCTTTTCAGCTTCCAGTCCCGGTACGGTCTCTCCTTACCGACGCCACGAAGAGGACTCCAAAAATGTGAGGGTCTCTGTGTGGTGGGACTTCGAGAATTGCGGCGTGCCCGGCGATGCCAATGCGTTGAAGGTGGCCAGCAACATTTTCGCCGCCGTCAGGGCTAATGGGATCAAGGGTTCGATTCAGATTACGGCCTTTGGGGACATGTTGCAGCTGTCCAGGCCCTACCAGGAGGCTCTCTCTGCCACTGGGATCACCCTCACCCACATTCCTCGAGGTTTGGAGTTTTTAATTTCTTTAACCAAGTCAATGTGTATAGATATGTTGAACATGATCATCACTGAAATATTGTAATTGCTAAAACACTCCTTGAGTAGTATGATGTGTGCTATGGTCGAAATAATTCCTAGCTCAGTGTGGAGCGATGAATGGTAAAACATTTATGTGTTGCTCGTCTGAATGTCAAGTGTGCAACTTTGTTATTTCACGACTACTCTAGGCTATAGGAGTGGAAGTAGTGTCTCCCTACTTTGTGATGTAGAACCTGACGCTGAAGTATGAGAATCCTAATCATCTATCAGCAGACACAACTAGTGGATGATTAAGGTCTTTGGAATGCACATGGATATCATTGGATGGTTAAGTTTTGTAGAATATAGTACACTACCGAAATATTGTAATTTAACAAAGAAAACATCTCTATGTACAACAAGGAAGTTTTTTTAATTTATTTCATGCAGTTGAAATTTTAAATGAAATCTTGTAAATTTACTGCATTTGGATAAAGAGTTCTTGTCCATAATACTTGTTCACAATAATTCAATAAGTCGGTGATGGAGTTGGGGGCTATGCTGACCTTCAACTTCTCTATTGGATTACATAGTGACTATCCTGCTAATGTATGCTTCGATATGCATGGGTAGATATTAGCTCCATCTGTATGATTTAAATTGCTACCGATTCAAGGGGGATTGTATAAAGTCATAGTATGAGTGTATGATGTCTATATAGTAGATAGTACGAACTGCATGATTTACTTGGTCATTCTGTTGTTGGCATGCTTTTTCTTATATATAATTACTTCTTTACTTTAATCTAGTTATAGCCTTTTAAGAAAGAATTCAAAACTATGTATGTGCTGTTGATATTTGTAATTGAATGCATAGTTTGGCGACAAGAATGCCACACGTTATTGATTCTCTAAGTTACAGATGCAGGTGGAAAGAACAGTGCCGATAGGTCTCTGCTCGTTGATCTTATGTATTGGGTTTCTGAAAATCCTCCTCCGGCACATCTTTTTCTTATTTCTGGTGACAGGTCCTTCTCTAATATTTTACACCGGTTAAGGATGAAAAATTACAACATATTGCTTGCCAGTGGAGACAAAACTCGTAGTGTCCTATGCTGTGCTGCAAGTATCATGTGGCATTGGCAAGATTTGGCTACAGGGAAAAACTTGGTTGGAAAACATTTCAACCAACCCCCAGATGGTCCATATGGTTCTTGGTATGGTCATTACAAGGCAGCTTTGGAAGACCCTTTTCCAGTTGCTGTGCAACCTGCATGTTCACAGATAGAGTCAGGTTCAGTACCAAAGACAGTATTGAAGCATATTTGCGACATATTGAACACACATCCTGAAGGAATTAGGATAACAGAGCTACGGGAGGAATTAGGCAAAACTAATATTAGTTTGGACAAAGACTTATATGGCCATAAAAAGTTTTCTCGCTTTCTTTCGTCCATGCCCCACATTCTAAACCTTGAGGATGTGGGTAATGGACAATATATGATACGAGGCATCACCACAAAATTTATTGAGCCAGTTGGACTTGATTCAGGATCATCTACAGATACTAATAATGGGGATCCGGATGTCACCAATGCGTCGTTGTATGATCCAGGAAATTCTATTTCTGAATCTCTTGATTTGAAGGATGAAGACCCGAATCTCACAGCTAAAGAGGCTTGTTTTTCGGACAACTCTGTTGCTAATGCTGCTGATGGGAAGAAATTATTGTTAACCCCCAAGGAAAAAGTGGAAAAGTCTTCACCAGAAGAGCCATTGTGCCTAGAAATGAAAGGGACCTCTAAACCATGTGAGAAAGTGGTTGAGGTGTTTGATGAACAGTTAACTGATGGTATACTACCTCATATGGGCAAACAAGATCTGTCACCAACTAAAGTGGGGCTTTTGCATAAAATCCGCATATGGTGGTCTGGAGATAAAAGTGGATCTGTGGAAAGAAGTGATGAAGAAGAATGCATTGCTTCCTGTAGTTCTCAGAAATTAAGTCACCTCATTGATGCAAAATGCTCCATGGCTGATACTTTTGGGAAGACTGACAATGAAAATAAGTGTGTGAAATTAACAAATCCAAATGTGGTGGGAGATCATCCAGTGTCAACCTCTTCAGTTAATAATATTTCAGATGGGAAAAAAATTGATTCTGCAAGTCCTGAATCATACACTGATGAATCTAGCATAAATTCAGGTTTCTTTAATCAGATTGTAAAATGGTGCCAGTCTTGGAAAAGTAGCGACAAGACTGATAAACTGAGTGAACAAGGAAGTGAAAGGACAAACTATATAAGCAGACATTCTGGAGGAAATGATTTGTTCGCTACAGATTTGTTTTGGTCTAACATGGAAGCTTTTATGAACACACCCAGAGGATCTGTTGTTGTCTCCCAGTCAATAACCAGGTAACTGTTTGTACTTGCCTTGTTTTAACAAAACTTTTTTTCTCTATATCTCTCTCTGATGGAAACCTGATATTTATTCCTTCGGTCATTTAATTCTTATTTTCTTTAGGTATTACAATTTTCAATGCCCTGCCTAAGAAAAACAAAACCAAACCTTCATACTTCATACTCTTTTTGTGAGTTTTTCCCATGTTTGTGTTTTGTATTTCAGTCTATGTGGAGGATGAAACATAAAATCTTTTTTGGTTTTGAAGCCTTTGAATTTTGAGCTCTATTTTCACCATGAAGTTTTTTGTAGCAGTATGAGTTCTTTGATACTTATCGAGAGCATTAGATCTTTCGAAGAGTGTATTTGATGGCATAGGGAGCAGTTACTAGCAAATCATCTAACACTTAGTTCTCTTCTATTTTCATTTCTTACCAATTTAAGAAAAAAATTATAGATAATAATAGTGGCAAGTTTACTTTGAAGTTTAAATAAAATAATTTAGCTATGAAGCTTGGAAAGGGTAGATGCATGAATTGAAGAATATAATTTGTTGAACATAAATCATGTCATTGATTCTAGGGGAAAGGACACTTCCAAAACATTTCTTTCTAACATACGTACACCCAAGGCTCACTTTATCTTTCCCGCTCACCCAAGTTCCCATTCATCTCATATTTAGTCACGATTTGAGGCACTAAATGGGAAAAATTGGGAATTTAGGTGAACTGAAAAGGGCAATTTAAACTTGGGTGTACCTATGTTAAAAAAAAGTTTTGGGTGATCCTAAAGTGTCCTTTCCCATGTATTCTAATGAATGAAATTTGAGAAATACAGTATATGACATGGAAGGAATTGTTTAAGGAGGTTTACATTATCAGCCTGTGTTGAACAGATGGTTTAAGGTTAGCTCTTCTGAAGAATATAAGCATCATGCCCTTTTGCTTCAGTGATGTGCAGAATAATTGCACTTCTTTGGATTCCCTACAGCCCTGAAATGGACTGTGAAACCTTATAAATCTGTGTAAAGAGAGTTCAAAACTTAATCAAGTTTTAAATCTTCTGATAATTATTTGTAATTTTTGTTAGGGAAGAGCTAGCTCGCAATCTTCACAAGGAAGGACCTGCAGACCTTAGTTCAGTCAGTGAAAGTGATCTCCTTCACTTGGTAGATTTGTTAATATCAGAGAAAAAATGGGTGGAAGAATGCTCCTCTCAGACACCACCTTTCAAGCTCGTGCAGACTATTGGGAGCAGTACTTGTGTGGACAAATCTAATGGTGCCAATGGGTTGAGCTCTATCTTTATGAACAGACCATCTCAGTCTGCCCCAACCAAACATTTAGAATGTAATAAAGAGAAAAGGCATCAGAATATTCCTCACACTGTACCAGTTTCTCCTATAAGCAAGCAGCCTTTGGGCAGGCATAAAAGTAAGGTTCTAGCGGACTGTCATAAGCTTGCGAATGAGATATTGGAGAAGCACCCGGAAGGATATTATATGGGCTACTTGAGAAAGAGGTTCCATCAGAGGTATGGTTATTCTTTTGATTTTCGAGAGCTTGGCTATGACAAATTAGCATCTCTGTTGCAAGGGCTGCCTGGGGTAAAGGTTGCGTCCTCTCATATTTTTCCTTCAGGCTATTCATCAGATGATTACAGCCTCGATATTGCCGTTCCTGATATTCAAGAAGAAAATGACACTTGTAGAGTAAGTGATTCAGTTCGAGATATATCACGCACGCCAAAGAAGGATGGCATAGCTGCCGGTCAGTGGGAGGAGTTAGGACCAGTTTCCAGCACAAGTGAAAACAAACTGAAACCAATATTGAAGGCATCAGTTGAAGTTCCAACAGGGAGACGAGCAGATGCGTATTACGAGCCTCTTGTCTCCGATGATTCAGATTTGGAAGAGGATATCTGTGCAAAAGTAGAGCAAGGGAAGAAGACAAGTGGCTCAGAAGACAGCATGTTATTGCAGATTCTCGGTTCATGGGACACGCAACGGGAACATGATAAAAGTAGGGGTAAGCAAGAAACGGTTGATGAAATGGCCGATGGTTCAAGAAATGGTTTGAAGCCATCTGGGGATTCATTTGAAGCAGAACTCAAGCGCCAAACTTGCGCAGGAAATCACGAGCGGAAGGAAAAACTGCGGAAAACTTATTCTTTTGTGGCAGAGCCCATTGTTAAGAATGACAAAGTTATTGATGAAATAGTAGGTACCTTGAAGAAGTCAAGAATGCATAATAGCTGAAAGGTGAGTAGTAATTTCAGAATAACACAGGCATAGGTCAATTATGCGGTGATTTTGTTTCATTATCTAGTTAGTGGTTGATAACTATTAGTGTAGAAACATGAGCTGGGGAGCCTCTTGCAGATGTTGAATTCTCATGTTTCATATGGATTTTGATGTCTTAACCACATTCTACATGTTTGTATTGGGACAGTTGCTTGTCAAGATTTTGGCATGCAAATTACCTTCATGATTGGCATTGCTTTTCTTAGGTTGTTGTTTATGTTTCTGCTTGGCAAAGTGACAGGTTAGGGTGAATCTTTTGGGCTATTCAAATCAAATATGACTCTACCTCTCAAAGTGTCGTACCTAAATTTTATAGGGTAGGTATTGTTTCTTCTCTCGTGTTTATGACTAATAAAGATGAATTAATTCAATTAGGAATCAATCAAATATATTTCAAAATAGTTGATATAAACTCGAGACTTTTTTTTAGGTCAGTGGAGGAGTACATGCTGTATGCCTGTAGAGTTCTACCTTCACCAATTCAAATTTTGTTGATTACAAGATTGATTATTTTCTAATTTCTTACACATCAGTCCGTAATTTTGTAATATATTTTAATGATTTTGGACAATTTTATATTGGATTCATGATTTTTATTTTAAATATTTTTATATAGCATAACCCATAATTTTATTATATAAGTATATTAGTTTATTTAATATAAACTTTCAAAAAAAACACAAATAAAAATTGGACTAGTCTCTAAAAGCTCTGTCCGACTGTATGAAGTGATACTATTAGGTGTTTTTCTTTAAAAGCTTACCAAATCTTTATTCATGAAGTTACGAGAGGGAAAAAACTCTGCACCCACAAAAAATATTAATTTTAGAGATGCGTTTATACTATTTTATTTAACTATACACATTTGTTTTTGTTTGCCACACTTCACTTTTAAAAAATATTTTTCGAACTCCGTAACTTTTTTGTCTCACTATAAGTTACAAATGTTTAATTGTGAAAAGACATTAATACCCGTTGTCAATCTCAAACTTTTCACTAATGCTTGTTGTCCTATAATACAATTAGAGCATCATTTTATATATGAATACACATATACTAATAGAAAACTAGCTACTAATGCAAACTAAATATACTAACAATAGGTAACTCTAATTAACAATTGGAGACCGGAGCCTGTAAACTTTGGGGATTTATACTTAACTTGGAGATGGAGACCGGGTGAGCTATGGCTTCGGCACATTCTCTCACATTTAAGAGAGGCTAATAACAGAGAATTAAAATAAACAAAGGTTCAAATGACTAGAGAAAACACCCCAATCATGTCAATCGGAAAAGTTGAAGACAAACAAGGAAAATGACCAAATATTCACAGTAGTAAACATGGTGGTGTACCAAGTCGGGTTACAACGGTCAAAAAGGAACTTGGAGGTACTAGGTGGATCAGAAATCGGGTCGGCTTGTTGATGGCGCGTGAGCCCTACACTCCCTCTGTTGGAGCTCAGGTTGCAAAGTCTGGCCGAACTCAAGGTGTTGGACCTCAACTTGCTGGAGGGAAGAAGCTAAAATGGTCAGAAATCGCCAGATCTGGACTTGACTGAGCTTTCCCGATGGAGGGCGCGTGAAGAACTTTCCGACGGAGATCTTACCGTTTCTTTGTAGATCGGCAACATATGAGTCTTGGGAAGTAGGAGATGAGACAAAAGGAGCATTGATTCAGCGTATATCTAAATTGGGAGCGGCGAAAAACTTATGTCAATGGTGGTGCGTTGATGGTCAGGCTACGACACAACGATGAGGCGGAGCTGCGCAACTGACTTTGGAGGACTTCAGAAATTTTGGAGACGATTACGATAAAATAGGAGAAATTATAACACTACATCGAAAAGAAAAATTCAAAATATAATGTCTTGCACACGCGCTAAAACATAATTAACTAGTAGTTAAATCAACACTCGCACAAAAGTTTAACTGAGATTAAAAAAAATTAGTCTCTAATACCATGTCAATCTCAAGTTTTATTGATAAGTATTGTTTTCCCATAATACGATGAGAGAACCCCTTCATATAGAGAATACACATATACCAATAAGAAACTAACTACTAGTACAAACTTGGAAACTCCAAATACTAATAATAGATAACTCTTGAAAACTATGAGATGTGATCGAGTGCAAACCATACCTTAGCATACAAACGTTAGAATACCTCTCAAGCGTCATACCGTCTAATCTATTGTCCAGATACAACGAGAACGTCGATGACATTCTAGCGTAATTACGAGGGTTTCATTGAATTAGTTTCAGCATTTTATAACAATTTAGGGATAATATCATCCTTTCAGTTCAAGCTCAGTCTTATCTGTATCAATTAGCGTAATCTCAAGAATTGATCATAATCGTGAAATTGATCTCAATCACAGACGGGGGTTCTCTGTAAGCAAACTCTAATACAGCTCAATAAGGTCGTTGTTCAGTCATAAATAAACCTGTCGTGTCTTGGCAGCTTTAAGGTTTTCACGTTGGTCTGAGAAGCGAGCTTCAGAATTGTGTTTTGTAACAATGTCGACTTCTAAGCGTAAATCTAGAGGATGGGTCTAAAGCATTTGCAAACTGTTATACAAAGTCGAGGTTCGCATTAGGAGGTGGAAAATATTGTATACCATACTGGGCAGTCAGGTCCTTGTTGCTACTATTTTCGACTTCTCTAACTTCGTCATGTTTGGTCCTCACCGTATATGATCTCACAAACTATTTCTTAAGTAAGTGAGTGCAAATGCTATCCATATTGTGGATACGAATTTTACTACATTTAGAACACGAACACCTTAATCCATCTTGACCATATTGTGGACCATTTTCCTTAACAAATTTCATGAAGCTTAACAACCCAGTCAATAACGTATATGTGCTTCTATTCGCTCTCATCCATAATCAATCAATTTATTAATTACATCTTCAATAATGAGACTACTCTCTATAAAATACAATAAAAATATGACCAATTGAAATAATGTGAATCAATTAACATTTATCTAGATCGTGTCTTATAATAATAGGAAAAATTAGTATGATTTTTTTGGTCGATTATTATTTCATTTTATTTTTTACACTCCAATTTTTTATCACTCCACTATATTCTCACACATCCATCTCCCTAACATCATCAAACACTCAAAAAATGTTTTCAAAAAAACACCAACAACTGCACATGTAAATACGATCGAGAAATTGTCTTAAGGGCAGATTGTGTACTCTACCCTTAATTAACGGTCATATTTAAACGGTCTTCAAAATACTTTTGCCTTTTTGGTTGATATAGACGACACGACCCTGTTTTTAGATTTCACCAATAATAAGCTCTAAGTGGGTCCACAGAGTTAAAATCAGTGCTAGTAGTGATACCAACAGTTTGAGATTTGGTTTTTCTATGGCCGACAATGACTTTGTTCCCAATCACATGCACATGCATGAATCGTCAATATCTTTCACGCATGGTAACAGAAAAAGGAGTAAGAATCAAAGAAGTGCCAAGTAGTTTAAACTACTGGGAAAGCAACATGTGCAACCTTTTATTTGGCATTGCCGATATGATCCATATCCATGTTTCTGGTCTCCTGGGCATCTTTGAGTGACCCCCAACACTCGACCTTGTTCAACTCGGGATTGTTGGAGTGAAAATAAACCCAATCCTCGGCTTCCTCTAATAACTCGGGATACTTGTTCAGCAAACTCCCATCCCCGTGAACGAAAGCCCGAAACACCTGTATTATCGCATTTGCATTTCCATCAACTATGTATGTTTATTTATCAGCAAGTTGTGTACCAGGAAGTATATATGCATGAATATATGAGATTAATTACCAGCGGCAGTTCGTTGCAGAAAATGAAGTATCGGAGCCTGGCGAATAGATGAAGATTAAGGAGCAAATGGCCTCCACTTACATGACAGTGAACATGGAGAGACATGTTTCCCTTAATTTTCTTTCACTCTGCAATAACCTCGTCCCTTTGCAATTTGTTGTACCATCCTTGCAACTACGTACAACATCACCAATTTTGTTGCGTTTATTATGCTTTTAATCCTTTGGTTAGTAATATATCAACACAATTATATCTGTCAGTTTCGGAGGTACTCCAACTTTCATTCTGTAACATGTAATAGGTATACTAAGAAATGACACTAAATTTGATCAAAAACTAAAGTTGGGTACCAAGGAGTATACATTTTAGCTTGTTAAAACTAAAGTTAAATCCGAGTTTAACTTGTTTACTAAATAAGTACTGTATATAGCTCAATTGCAACAAGATTATCAAATACTCGACTAATAGAGGTAGAGTAACTTAATTATTAAAGTAAAAAATGGGCCCCCATCAAAATATTCTGGACTCACTGATGACTTTGTAAATACAAGGGGCACTTTATTTCTGTTTATCTGTTTTCCTCATCTCAACTTCACATTTAAATCTAAATCTATTGTAATGATCAATTCAACTCACTTTCCTCAATTTCTAACAATAATCAAAGCACTAAAAAGACAACATTTTGGAATGTGGGTTTTGATAAATTATTACCTGAGAATTGTTTATAGTATTGGATGTGGGTGAGCGTGTAGATCCTCGTATACTTCCCTGGATGCTTCTCTTCGTCCACACCCAAAAAGGACACTTTGAGCTTAGATGCCTCAAAAGTACAAGAACCAAACAGCCTCGCCGCCTGATCATCACATCCAAAACAAAACCCGCAAATCAATTTAAATAACAGTCTGACCCTTTGTCTATAAGTCTGAATTTTTAGGTGGATTGGACTTTCGACATTCCCTTTAAACAACAGATAGACAAATGGAACTTATGGTAACAAGCTTCTTGGGTTTCCTTGTACATGGGACGATGGAGCTTCTCAAAGGCTTTGTCTTTGGAAGCGGAGCAATAGCTACAGAGGTTAAGGTCGCCATTTCTCTCTCTTCAGTTTCCAAACTCAAAATATCCAAAAACAAGAAATGGAAAATGGCTATGTTCTCAGATATTATTGAAGGTTCAATGAGTGAATGGTGGTAAATCTGAGATCACAATTCAAAAATATAGGCTAAATGTTCGATACTTTTTTCCCTTTCAATGTAGCTCAAAATAGTAACCAATTCTTGGTATATGAAAAATATGCTACACTTCAAAAGCCCATATATGCTACACTTCAAAAGCCCATATGTTAAACGTTGTTCGAATTGTCTTTGTACTTGCCAATTATTTCGCTCATCACGTGTCAATGAAACGTGCTGTTTATTACAAATTCAGAATAGACTCATCAGATAACTTGTCCTACTCTACTCTCTAGGTGATGCATAAACTAAGATTGGGCTTTGGTTTTAGATAATATTAGGATGCTAGCCAATTTTTATTGGATTTGATCCAAAGTTTAGTGAAAAATGTAAAATCGAGGAAAATGATTGGAGTTTTATAGGGTAGCGCTCAGTTTTGGGAGTTCAAACTCAGCGCTACCATAGCGCTACAATAATGTGATAATTCGGTGGTCTTTTTGGTATGAACACTAAAGCTCAAACTTTTGCCACAAGGGCTGGGTATATTGATAACGCGACTTCCAAGAAGTTATCTGCCGCGTACACGGTATGTACTCCACCATGATGTTTTATGGTACTATACATGCATGTTCGCTGACATTAGAAATATCTTATGAAAATAAACCCGTCTTTGTACGCCACTCGTATGTTTTTTTAATTTTATAAATTGTGCCTCTTTCTCTTGTTATGCTTCTTCTTCTTCCTCTTCTTCTTTCTTTTTTCTCTTCTTTGCGGATAATGGAGGAAAAGCTTGAAGATTTACACATGACAATAATAGTTGATTTCTCTTCTCTTGATATGTACATGTGTGTAGGAAATAGGGGAAATGATAGTTTGATACACCAAGAACTTTATATTTCTAATTTTGATACATTCAAATATTATTTTACCTTTCTCACACACTCAATGTACTATTTTTCTCGTATTTAGTAACAATTTGAAGCACTTACATGAGCAAAAAGAGAAAATTGTATACGCGGAAAAGATAAATTAAGATGGATATATCATATAAATGTCTTCCTCAAGATAATCATGCAAGAATCATTCTTGACATCTAGATGCTCTAGATGAAAACCATGTGTAACTATGATATACAACACAAGTCTAATAGTATTCATCTTGACTATTGAAGAGAATAACTCGTTATATTCAATGCCCATTTTTCTATTGAAAACCATTGACCACTAACATTATCTTATATCTCTTATAGCGATCATGTTTTTTCTTTATCTTGAACATCCATTTATTCTATAGAGCTATTTTCCCAGCTAGTAACTTAGTCCACGACAATGTTTCAGCCTTCTCAAGTGACATAATCTCTTTATTTATGGATGACTTCTAGTTACCTAGATCATTCATCTAAACTTCCTTTGTGTAAAACTGAGGCACACAATTCTCAGTCAACAATAAATAATATAGTGATGGAGAGAACTTTCTGGAGGCCTGGAAACTCTACTCAATCTTTTCACTTCAGCTACTGGGTACCCGATACTATCTCCTTAATATTTCGGATGCATCAAATTTCCACTACTGCCAACAGCATAATCTTCCAACAATGTTTCTTCCTTGACTTCTACTTATTTTGTGAAATCTGATTCTACCCCAGAGCAATCCTTGTACATAGCATTCTCACAAAAGGTGATATCTATACTTTTGAAACTTTTCTGTTTGACTCATCACAGAATCTATACCCCATGTCGTTATAACCGCAACTAATAAATACACGATTCTTCACTTTCAGATCAAGTTTGTATTTGTCAAAATCTTTCACCCGCACATCAGAAATATAACCGAAGACTCGCTAATCTTAAAGATTTATCTCCATTCCAGGCCATTCCTCTTCAGGAATTTTGAATCCCAAAGGAACGATGAGTCCGTAGTTTATTAGGTATGTTATTGTACTCACCGCATCTACCTAAAACATCTTGGGAAAACATGCTTGAATCCTCATCAATTATCAAAATTAGAGTTTACAAACTAGCGACTGTGGTTATGAAGATTTAGCCCAATACCAAGGTCTCTAAAGTGTCAATAATATAAGAAAAGCCATGAAAAGGCAAAATAAAGTCAATAAATATAAAACCCAAGACCAATAATGGTCAAATATCGTAAATATTGTGTTCACTCATTTGTGACCTACCTTACTATGGTGGAATAGAGTCAGAGGAGCTCCTAAAACCTTCAAACATTCGTTGATGTAGATAGAAAACCAAGAAAGATATTTTTGGAAGTGAAGTATGAGAAATGAGGTTAGGGTATCAATTGATAAAAGGGTTTTTATGACGTAGTACATGGCCCGTGTGGGTCTGATTACATGGGCTCATACACCTGCATTGACTATGACGTACATTAAAATTAACTATAAATGTACTCTATTCCACTTCGAATAAAGTTCTTAAGGTTCGTATAAGCTCTAGGCCAAAACTATAAAGTTGTAGAAAGGTGATGTGAACTTTAACTTTTTTTGCAAAATGTGTGTATTTGTATAAAAATGACGAAATTTCTCACATATTAAAAATTGTATATTTTTATAAAGTAATTAAAATTTTTAATTTAAAAAATTAACTAAAAATTTAAATTATAAGTTTTGATTATACAAATTTTAGTTAAAATATATTTTCAGAAAAACTAAAAAATATTTATTATGTTTATTTAAAAAAATAATTGTTAATGTTAAGGGTAATTTAGTCATTTACACACATTTTGGAAAAAAAATCAAAGTTTGTAGCATTTTTTTGTAATTAACAAAGAACAGAGCATGTTCCTGCAAAAGTGTAATAATAAAAGACATGTTTTTACAATTTTCTCATTCTTTTACATTTATACCTCATGTTACACATTTCACACAATAGGGTTGCTTATTGTAAATTTTGTCATTTGATGTTAATTTTGCCTTGTCATTGTTGGACAAAAATAGGAAATGGCAAAAGTTAAAATGGGATATTAACTTATGATTGGGTCAACTTGAGCCATGATTTTGAAACACTTCGACTTGGCCTAGAATGATGTGAAATACGTTTACATAATTTAGGATATGAGATGTTTCCAACGGGTGTATCACGAGTTCTAAACGAACAAGAGGTGAATGAGAAATTGAAACTCGAACATGACCACTTGAAATGGTTTTGTTGAGAAATTGAGTTGGTGCCCTTGTGGTGTTTCTTAAAAGCCCCACATTGGAAGTGGATGAGCTTTTCACAAGGTTTATATACTATCACACTTGCATAGACTTCAAAACATATTGGAAGTAAGGCACTCTTCCGCACGCGCGGGAGCATATAATTGGGCCAACTTGTGCACGCGAATGCTGCAGAAAATTGGTGGGCCGGAAGCCCTTATTCGGAATAATATATTTCTGAATATTTTTTCAGAAATGAAAACGTGGTCAAATGCCATTAAAAAGAAAAATCTCTTAATTGAAAATTAAAAGAATATTCCGAGATATTGAATCTTTCTCCTCAAGAAAGAAATTTGTAATGATTTCTTTCTCTCTCTCTCTCCTTCTTCCTCAATTACTATTCTGGGAGCGAGTTGCCCATACGAGGCAATCATCATCTTAAGGAAAGCGGCCCAACCGTACCTCGACAGAATCCTTCATATCCCGAACATCAGGTCAAGTGAATTGTAGTTCTACGGTGATATTTGATATTAATAAAAAATTATTTTTCATGTTCATCATCATCTTCTTCTTCTTCAATTGTTTTGTTTGTTGCATGAATGATTCAATTGCTCAATTTATATTTATGGACTAACCCCGTATCTAACAGTCATGAACTAACCTAGTTTAACAGTTTATTTAGCCAAATTGTTTTAAGTGTTCTGTGTTTTATCAATTCCTTGGCAGTATAAGAGTTTATAGTTTGATCAACATCAAGGAATAGCTAAATTATAAAATAAGTCCTTGAATAAATCTCACGATTTAAAGTCATACATTGATTAAAAAAAATTAAATTCACAATAAAATAACACGAAAACCCCGTAAGAATTTCGTAACTAATGCCAGTTTTTTCGTCCTTCAATTGAAATCAAATAGACAAATACTATTAAATTAAGGTGAAATTACAATTTATCAGCAAAATCCATATTTGGTTTCCGCTTTACCACCATTAATTAAATTTGTGACAATTTAGCACAAATAACCCTACTACGTTTGTATATTATTAATATGAAAAGTCTAAATTAAACATAAGTTAATTTTAATAAAGCTCGACTTGATTAGAAGGAATAGTACTCGACTCAAACTCAAACGAGTTTATATATATGGTTAAATTCAAACTCAACTCAAAATTAAATGATCAAGTTTAAATTATGTTTTGTTTATAAATGATCAAGCTTAATCTTTCAAATTTCAATCTCAATGTAATATGATAATATTTTTACTTGATGTAATTCTAACTCTTGTTCTCATCTTGAGATCATTTGCTAGTTATTCTCAATATATCATTAATTATTCAATGAGCAAAAAAAATGTTGCAAGGGAGTCTTGTTTCATATTATACCATATAAGTGAACCATGTCGGGAGACAGATATAACGAGGGATTGAAAAAAAAATTCTTTTTTTCCACACATGTCAGTTCAACACCACATGTAAGTGTTTGCCAGTCAGTGTGCGCGCCACCTAACGCCCCCAGTAATTGTCACATTTCTCACAAAAGAAAGTGGTTCTCGCCAGATTTTACCTCAAACGGATTAAGTCATGACATTTTCAAAAATCGGGCCAAAGAAACTATGGAACTCTCGTCTAGAGTGAGGTAAAAAAAACTAGCCATGCCTATCCATTCTTAAAATGTAATAATTTCTTATTATTTTACTTTAAACAAGATATATATTGTAAATATATTTACTTTACACAATAAATTAAAACTATTTTAAATCGAATTTCGAGAATACATATTTGATCTAGGACAAGACGGTCAAGGAAATTTATAAATAAATTATAGTCAACATCTGGAGAGATAGTATCAGCCAAATTGCCATTCCTATTCATTTTTCAACCGACATACAACGAAAAATGGTACGTTGGCTAATAACTTGAAAATTCCTCTTCATAAACTTGTAACTAACATATAAGTTTGGGTAAATACTGCGGTTTTTTCATCATTCTTTATCTTGGGGCGTAAGCAAGGGGTTACGGCGTCGGGTTTTTATGGATTTTTTGAAGAAGTTTGATGATATGACTGAGAGAGTATCAACTTCAAAGCATGTGACATCAAATATACAATCGGAGATTGTTTATAGTATATGTCACACTATCCAAAAAGGTTAAGCAAGTGATAATATCGATATGTAGAACATGGCTAATACAATGAAGGTGAAATTTGATAAGTATTTTAGGAACATAGATAAGGTGAACATGTTCATGTATTTAGCACCACTATTTGATCCACGACACAAGATGGATTTTGTGGATATGATTGTTCGTGATATGTATACTCCTCCAAAAGCCGAACTTTTCATGTCAAAAGTGAAGGCAACTTTGAATGAGATGTTCAGTGAATATCACACCTTATATGGGAGTCACACCGTGGGAAGTTCAGAAGTTGCTACTTCCGTTGTTGATGTTGACAACGAAGAAAATGCAATAGCTCTTGCTCGAGCTAACTTTTAGAAACGAAAAACCTCCAAAGAAGGACTTCCTAAGTCGGAGCTACAGAAGTACTTGGATGAGGCAACCGAAGACAGGTCAACAACAACATTTGATATATTGGGTTGGTGGAGCAGGAATTATCACAGGTTCTCAGTCATTGCAAGAACGGCGAGAGACATTCTAGCTATTCCAATCTCTACGGTATCGTTAGAATCAGCGTTTAGTACCGGGGGTCGAGTGGTTACCGATCATAGAAGCAATTTAAGCCCCATGATGGTCCAAGCCATAATCTGTACACAGAATTGGTTGGATTTACCACTAGATTCATTTGATGGTAGTGATGACGAGGACGATGGCGATGATAAAGTCGAACAAGCTGAAGAAGGTACATTTTGTCTAATTTATTGCATTTTCAGTTTCTAATGTGTTACTTAACAGTTCAAAATTAACATATGTATATTGCCACTTGCAGAAATATATCAATCTGCTGCACTTGAGGGTGTGCCTTAAATGTTTTGACTTTTCATCATGTTAAAATAGTAAGTTTAAGTTCTGTTTGTGTTCTAATTTTTTGTTCTATATTTCTGGAAACTCTGTTCTGTTCTATATTTTCTGTGTAATGTTTATAATTTCTGTTCACTTGAGGTTGAGGGTGTGCCATATGTTTATAATTTCTAATTCATTGCAAGGTACTTCATTTCAATGTTGGAGTTGGAGACTTGAAGTGCTGGTAATGGTTGATTGCTGCTGGAGCCTGGACTTGCGGGTTGCTGTTGGACCTGCTGGTTGCTGCTGGAAAAAATGTCTTCATGTTTTTATTGTTGTTGTTGAACTTTTGCTGCTAGATTGTAATAGTTAAAGACTTAAAGTGTTAAACTGTTTTGGATTGTTGGACTGGACTGATGTATAACCTAAATAAATAGGGCCAAACATGAAAAAAAGTGTTTTTGGGCTGATTTTATTGGGCCCAAGGTGATATTCGGTTCTGTTCAATTCAAACTGAGAACCGACCGAGCCTATCGGTTCAGTTTGACAAACCGACCGATATTTCACAGTTTGGTTTTTCCCATAACCGAACTGGTCGGTTCGGTTCTAGTCGGTTCGATTTTTGAACCGTGAATACCCCTACATGTCCGTGTCTGCCAATTAGTGGGTGCGCCACCTAACGCCCCCCAATAATTGTCACAGTTCTCAGAAAAGAAAGTGGTTCTCACCAGATTTTACCTTAAACAAATTAAGTCAAGATATTTTCAAAAATCGGGCCAAAGAAACTATGGAACTCTCGTCTAGAGTGGGGTAAGAAAAACTAGCCATGCCTATCCATTTTTAAAATGTAATAATTTCTTATTATTTTATTTTAAATAAGATATATATTGTAAATATATTTACTTTACACTAAATTAAAACTATTTTAAATTGAATTTTGAGAATACATATTTGATATAGGATAAGACGGTCAAGGAAATTTAAAAATAAATTAGTCAACATCGGGAGAGATAATATCAGCTAAATTGCCATTCCTATTCATTTTTCAACCGACATACAACAAAAAATGGTGCATTGGCTAATAACTTGAAAATTCCTCCTCATAAACTTGTAACCAACCTACAGTTTGGGTAAATACTGCGGGTTTTTTTCATCATTCTTTATCTTGGGGCGTAGCCAAGGGATTGCGGCAACGGGTTTTGATTTCGATAAACAAATGTTCAAATCCTTTCGTCCCAGGCAGATACAAACAGCCGGTTATTTTAAAAGTTTAAATACAACTATTCTGAATCGTCAAAATAAATGAAATCAACCAACAACACAGTTACACACCGTTAATGAAGTGTTTGATTTAAAAAAAATCAAAATAAATGAATTGATTATTCATTGAATTGCCTATAAACTACAAAATAAAATGAAAATGTATACTATTTTTCAAGTACCAAATTCCAAGCAAACAGTTTTCCACTGCACAGTCCTCCGAATCCATATAACTAAGCTAAATTCATCAATAAACTTCATTTGGGCATTGGTTACCATTTTTTTGATCATGGGCATTGGTTACCATTCTCTCATGTAAATTGTAAAACCCATTAAAAAGGAATGTGATTCTGAAACCTAGGGGACAAGATAGTGTGAAAATGAAGGTCCATGAGCTTCAAACCCAATGCTATATATTCTATTCTATAAATGAATAAAAAGAAAAAAGTTGGTCAAAGAAGATGAAGGATATTAAGAATAGCAACCATCTGAAATGATGCAACTCAACTGTTCCTTTGGCCTAAAAATTATTCTTTTCAAGAAAGAAGCATGAGACCCCCCAATGGCATACAACTTGTGAAGCATTCATTTCATGCTTGCAATTTTCAACAAGCCTACCTTCTCCAATCCAAGTGGTGAATAAGATAAGCTACAAAACAACAAAAGCATGTGCTAATGCAACTCCCACCATAACCCCACCCACAAACAAGGACCCCACAAAACCCTAAAAAGAAGAACTTCATTTGGGCCACTGAAACATTCAAAAAGATGCACTATAGGGATATATGGATGAGTTTTCTCTATATTTTCAAGTTGGAAAACTTTGTTTTATGTCATTAAGCAAAAAAATATATGAGAGATTGTTTCTTTCTTCCCCTTCGAGAAAAAAACAAATAGTAGTAGTTTAGAATGGTAGAGAACCCGTTTCTGAATTTCAAGTGCCACCCTAGGGGTTGGTATGGGGAATGTGATTGTGTGGTGGCGATGACAATACCAGAGCATGATTGCGTGGTGTGATGATGACTTTTTTTATGCCAAATTGCCATTCATACACAATCACCAGCGCTTCCCGTGAGAACCACCACCCTTGTTCTTTGCGAAGAAGGTGTTCTTGGGTTTTGGTATCTCATGAATATCCATCACCTGGATCGTTCGTTGTCTTTTAGCTTCAGAAGGTACACACACCAAGCAAGCAAAACCAATCAGTGTGAGCCTCGGATATGGAACAATAATTAACCAAGTATTTAGAACTGAAAACAATTGGAAAGTAGTCAAACCATTTTCAGCTTCTTTATAATTTGCTTGAAGCCTCTTTCTTGCTGAAGCCAGCCTTTCCATGTCAATGGCTGCATCTCTAGGTCTCTGCAAACAATCCCGAAAGAGCAAATTCAGCAAACCCATTTGGAAAAGCTTGTGTGTTTACTTGGTTGCTAAGAAAACTAAGGAAAAGAAAAAATCTCTAAGTTCTTTAGAACCTTGACTCATTTCTTTCCCAACATTAACTAAGCAACCAACTAAAACACATTATTAACAACAATTTAGTATTCATTGAATACATTCTGGGATGCAGAGACTGATTGAGCTGCCGGTCTAGGTGGTGCTTCTTTTCGAGGAACTGATTTAGGCTTTGGTTCTGGCTCCGAATTGTTCCTGTCGGACCCGTAGCTACCATCTACACATAAGGTTGAAGCAAAAACAAGACATTCCAAGACAAGATTAATCAAATGCATGCAAGGAAAACAACAGTTGATAAAAAAATGTCTTTGAGTTCAATTCTACACATACTGTTGGGATTCGGAGAATATGCAAAATCAGGAACCTAAACAGAGAGAAGAGACGAGAACCTTAGAAAGAAAAAGAAGAAAAACAACACAAAACTTTGAACAACTTTCATGGAGAAAGAAAGTTGCTGGAAAAGATCTCTTTCACCTGGTGATGGTAACTCTGGGGAATTTTCTGTAGGGGAGAGTCTCCATCAGCTGTCAACACATTAGTCAAGGCTTCTCATATTAATCTCTTTGACAGTAATGTAAATTCCACTAATTCGCAAGCATTTCCTGGAAAAAGAAACGAAAACACAATCGATGGGTTATAGTGTTACCCATCAATGCAGACGATGTTGCCTGTCCCCCAGGTTGATTGAACTTCACCCATTCATCCACAATTTCTTTCCATTTCCTGGGAAACAAACAGCCCAATCAACAACCACTCAGTCAATACTCTAATCCACCAACACATTCGCTAGATATATACACAATTTTTCATTCTCAAAACACCTGACAAGATGCTTCACTAATCCTCGAACATCACTAGATGAATGCTTCCTCAATCGATTCACATGCCTTCCTATATCAGTTTCCTAAAAACCCACAAAAACGGTGCATCACATCACAGCAAGTACAGTTATGAACAGAATTGAGCTCAAAACAAGAACAAACAAACAAACATTCAAAAACTGTTCTCTAATTACCTTGAGAGCTCTAAAAGTTATATCCATATTAGACAGGCTCTGAAGCAAGTCAACCAAATCATCTTCAGACTGAAAAAAAAACCCACAAAATTGAAACAAAACATTAGATCAGATTCAGACCCATCAAAGAAAAATCAATAAAAAAAACAGTAAATCAACAAAAGACCTGGTCAGGCTCTTCGAGCTGCTCCTTGATTTGTAAAATCCTCGTCTGCTCATCGTCCAACAGACCACCGTACGGATCAAGTTCCTCAGAAAGCGGAGTCAACGGCTCTTTCCTTTCCTCAGGACTGCTCTCAGACCTCAGCTTGACGCCGCCGTCAGGTGAAGGCGCGTGGCAGTTCACGCACCTCGCCGCCGAAGCAGGCGCGTAGAGACGCTCGACGATTCCGTCTCTCCGGTGCTTCAACTCGCTACCAAAATCCGATGAAGCAACCGAAATCGCCGCGTCGATGAAGTCCCAAACATCGACTCCGGCGGTATCGAGAACCAATCGGAAATCGTCTAAATCCATAACCCAATTCCCAGAAATTCAACGGACGCGAATAATCGATTGCAATAACAATGAATTGGGTTGAAGAAAAATCGAATCGAAGATCTGGGAATCCCAGTATAATAGCTTTTTTTCCAGATATTACGTCACCAGATCTAAAAATCAAATCTTTCCGATATGGGTTAGTGCATAGATGATGGGGAAAGGAAGAGAAGCTGAGAATCCCAAAATTGGAAGAACCAGAGGGTCGCAATGGATGAGAAAAAACCCAGAAAAGTTGAGAAGAAGAACAGAGAATAGAGTACAGAAAAGAGGATCTCTCTTGCGCGCGAGAAAACTAGTCAGTGTCTGCTTTCTCGGCACCGAGGAGAGAAAATAAATATATATATTTGTTTTTTTCTTCTCAGATCAAAACATTACTATACTTATTTTTCCTTTTGATATTAGTAGGGCCTGTCAATGGTCCTTTAATCCGGCTGATCGAGCATAATTGAATGGTCGATTTTGAACTGATTAGAAAGTGGGTCGACTTTTGATTCAAATCAAACCGACTGAATTTCATAAACTTGTTGTGTGAGACGATTCAATATGTCATTTTGGGTGAGGTTCAATTATTTTATGCATTCAAATGTCTATAGTCACGATTATACATAAACAAATAAAGAAATAAAGCGAAACAACTAACTTTTCGTTTAGAATAGAAGACGTGTTACATTTGTGAGAGCTAATATTTCATCTTAATTTCGGTCGACTTCTTAGTTAATTACTAATTTTGATTTATGTAAACCATACTCAAACTAAAACTACCTATTTTATTTATTGAACTGACCTTTTTATTTAAAGGAGAACGTAATCAAATCATTATGTATGATTTATAATTTTTTAAATTTGGTTGGCCCAATTCTCAATTTAACCGTAAAAATATGCATAAATAAAATTAAATAAATATGCTCAATGAAACTGTGGTTTGTTAGAAATTATTTAGGCAAAAACACCATTGTAATATAAAATAAAAATCAGTCTTATTAGATTGACGAGATATATTGCAAAGATTAAACTTTTATTTGATGAAAGATAAATAATCTTGATGAACACAAATTTAATTTAACTTTATCTAATATTGATCTGAAGTTATTGATTTTTAATTTATATTACAGTATGCGATTTTTATCTAAATAGCTTTGGTGACATGTGTGTATGTTATAAAAATCACAACTTTCTTGTATCAAAGCCTGTAACTTAACAAAAAGACAAGATAAAACAAATAACAGCATAGAAATAGAAACATTTAAACCTGAATATAATGAAAATTTAAAATTGTTTATTTCTTTTGTTTAAGTTTGGGTTTCCCAAATAATTTAGTTGGGAATAACAGGTGAATTGTTTTATTGTACTAGAAGAGTTAAGAATTTTTAAGGAAATACTTTAGAAATTGTTACCTTGAGTGCTTTTATCTTAAACTTTATGTTATGTTGGGTTAAAATTGTATAAGATTGTTAACAAATTCTGGAATTTTGAAAATTTATACATACGGATAAATTATAAATATTATGTCAATGCTTAAGCTTTTACAAGTCAACAGATTTAAACTCGGAAAATAATTGAGGCATGATTGTTGAATAATCGATGTCATTTGATCTCCAGCGGGTGTTGAAATCAAAGAGCGTGCACCTTACATAATACAACAATTTCAAACTTGTAACGTACACAAAAAAATGTAATTCCGACAAACTTGAACTTGGTGAATTTTTCCCTATCACCAATTATTAAAAGAATACTTCAGACCAAAGAAAGACAAGAATAACAAAAATTTCATGTTTGTATTGAGATGAGTCTAAATGAAGAGAAGTAACTATATATTAACAGTCTTAATCTTTTTAACCAAAAGACATCTATTAATGAATACAAGTAACTAATAGGAAAAATGAAAATGATGTGTGATATATTCAATCAACATGTTCAAATGCACAACATGGGTACTATATATTATGAATGCTAGAAACAATTCAATTTCATTCGATTATGTGTTATTATGATTTTATATTATATTTTTCCAATAAGTTGAATCTTTTTTAATATCTCTTATCAATTTTTTTTGTTTCAACAACTTTTTAAAAATTAATCTCTTCACTCAAAAGTTTTATTGTTAAAAATAAGTTGGAAGCAATACTCCAATAGACTAGGTATTTTTCATTACTTTAACTGAATTTAACACAAATTATTATATTTAAATAGTTAATAAGGAATAAAATAAACAATAGTATATAAAATAGGGATGACAATAAAGTGAGTTCGGAAGGGATTTTTCCGTCTAGATCCCTATTCTCAATCCTCACTCTATTTCCAACCCATCTCTGTTTTTTTTAATTTCTCTAGCTTCGCCCCGTCTTTGACAGGGACAAGAAGTTTTCATTTCCCGTCCAACCCAAAATATTAT
Organism: Geranium brycei; assembly: GCA_036897365.1. Classification (NCBI taxonomy): domain Eukaryota; kingdom Viridiplantae; phylum Streptophyta; class Magnoliopsida; order Geraniales; family Geraniaceae; genus Geranium; species Geranium brycei. The sequence continues at coordinate 30,573 of JAYMTP010000578.1, forward strand.
TAAAATATTCTTTCTAACCGTAATCGGATTAGGATCATCGGGGACAAATATCTCAGTCATCCCTTGAGAAAAATATGGCAAGTCTGAATAAGATAAGAAGTAGGGAGCCACATTTTTGTTGTTGTGGTCTTTTCTTACATAGTTGAGCTTTATTGTGGGGTGGAATGTGAATACTGAATAGAAAGAGCTCAGTGAGAATAAAATGATTTATTTGGCTGGTTGTTTCAAATTGATTACAATTAAATCAAGTTCAAAGATTTCAAAAAAATCAAACAAATTTAGCGATAAATTTTAAATATCAAGTCAGGATCTGATCAAAATTTGAGTATTAATATCTCAACCTGTTTCTTGTTAATTTTATACCTTATTGTTCATTATTCATTGAAGTGATTACACGTAAGTATACCCAATTATAGATCATTCTTGCATCACTATTCCAAACCAAAAACTCTGATTTTGCAGTCATCCAACTATTGTTTTGTTACACTTAACTCTAACGGGGTTAAACTTAAAAAAAATTTCAAATATCGTTTTGTTACACTTAGCTCCAACGGGGTTAAATCTAACAAAATTTTGAGGAGAAAATACCAAAATTCCCTTAGTAGTTCTGATTTGAAATCAATATGGTCTAACTAGGGTTCAAATTCGGTCTGACCGGTTCAAATTAAAAACTGATTTATTATTATTTAATAAATTATCATTAAAAGTATTATTAATTAAAATGATAATTACATAATTATTATCATATAATATTATTATTATAAAAAATACAAATTATTAATATTGAAATTACATAAAATTTTGAAAATATTGAATTTTGTGAAATAACAGTTTTGATCGATTTTCTGTAGTTGGGTCGGTTTCGATTATTCATGATGGGTTTGTATAATTTTGTTCTATTTTGGGGGCTTTGGGACATTTTCTCACCGCCCAAATGGAGCATCTGGGTTTCTCTAATTCTCGACGAGCTCAACGACTAAATCAGGTCTTCTCCGGATCTGTAATCGCAACAAAGTCGACGGAAGCTGAGGCTGGAGGCAATGACGGAGGATATGTCGGAGCCAAGGCTGGAGGCAACTCCAAAGCTCAACGAAGAAGATGAACAATTTGTTCTTTTCTTT
>JAYMTP010000579.1:0-31692 GCA_036897365.1 Geranium brycei
AGGGGCGAGTTCGGGGTCACGTACCAGTGCTTCGACGTGGCCACGGCGCAGACGTTCGCGTGCAAGACGATCTCGAAGAGCAAGCTGAGGACGGAGATTGATGTTGAGGACGTGAGGAGGGAGGTGGAGATCATGAGGAAGCTGCCGAAGCACCCCAACATTGTGGAGTTCAGGGAGGCTTATGAGGACAAGGAGGCGGTGTACCTCGTCATGGAGCTGTGCCAGGGCGGCGAGCTCTTCGATAGGATCGTGGCACGGGGGCATTACACGGAGAGGGCGGCTGCTCAGGTCACCAAGACTATCCTGGAGGTCGTCAAGGTCAGGCCCTTTCTGGTTTGCACGTGTTCTGTTCGATGAAATGTTTGCCGAATTTTGCTGAAAGAAATGGGTTTGATGGAAGTGATATAGAATAAATGATATGAGAAGAGGAGAGGAGAGGAGAGGAGATATAATAAGATATAATAGTGTTATGAGAAATCGAGTGGAGAGAGCCTTCCAGGGATTAATCGGGAATTAATCGAAAGTTAACTGAATTACAGGACTAATTAGACAAGTCAGGGATTTTTAGAATTAGATGTAGATGAGTTCGAGTTAGAAAGTACGTGTGCTGTTTTGGTATGCACGTGTTCTCTTCGATGAAATGCCTCCGTGAAACTCGAACTTTATAATGCTTGTCAAATTTTGCTGAAAGAAATGGGTTTGATGGGAGTGATATAGAATAAATGATATGAGAAGAGGAGATATAATAGTGTTCTAATAAATGTTGGGCGCTAGTCGGGCGGAGAGAGCCTTCTAGGAATTAATCGGGGATTAGGTGAAAATTAATTGGATTACAAAATTAATCGGAGATATAATTGTGTCAAATTTATGCTGGAAGAAATAGGTTTGATGGAATAAATGATATGAGAAGAGAAGATATAATAGTGTTCTAAGAACTGTAAGCGCTAGTCGGGCGGAGAGGGCCTTTTAGGAATTAATCAGGGATTAGTCAGGAATTAATAAAAAATTAATTGAATTACAGGGTTAATTAGACAAGTTGGGGATTTTTAGAGCACTATATATATATAGATGAGTTGAAGTTAGAAAGTTTGACAGGTGACTGCATGGTGTGTGTATATATTAAGCATTATTCATTGTTCTGTTACTTTTCAATTGTTGGTCACAACTTGACAATGTTCTATGTTTGTCTTCTTACCTGATAAGGTTAATACAATTTCTTTAACCATGTCGAGTACTTGATGCAGGTATGTCATCAGAACAGAGTAATACACAGGGATCTAAAACCTGAAAATTTCTTGTTTGCGGGTACAGATGAAAATGATCCAATAAAAGCAATTGATTTTGGCCTATCCATATTCTTTGAACCCGGTAAGCTTGATTACTGAGAATCTGAGACATATTGGTTTATGCATTGTGGTATAGCTTAATATTTATCATGTACATGTGCTGAACTATGTTATTTACATTATGATCTCAGGCCAGAGTTTTGCTGAAATCGTTGGAAGTCCATATTACATGGCTCCAGAGGTTCTTCGACGTAATTATGGACCAGAAGTTGACGTTTGGAGTGCTGGTGTTATCCTTTATATTTTACTCTGTGGAGTTCCACCCTTTTGGGCAGGTAAGTTCACTTAAAATGCATTCTGGTTTTCTCTGAGTTTTGCTTTACTATAATGTGCAAATAGAAGTGTAGAATGCTTTTTCATAGGGTCTTCCTATGTGTACAGATAGCGAGGAGGGAATTGCACATGCAATTATTCGGGGTGTTGCAGACTATGAAAGAGATCCTTGGCCAAAGGTTTCTAAGGAAGCTAAGGAGTTAGTGAAGAACATGCTTGATGCAAATCCCTTCACTCGGTTCTCGGTTCAAGAAGTACTAGGTATGAACTTTAAAATTCTAGAGCAACATGAATCATCTTCATCATTAGTTGATGACTTGATGTCACATTAAAACATTGCACATATACCACTGCAAATATTTAAAGCAGGAGTCGAAACAGATAATGGCTACAGCAGAAGTAATCTCACTAGAAATAAATGAGTGAACAAAATTAGAGTTCCCAAAGGGCATTTTTATGGTCTATAAAATTTTCATGATGATGATGTTTGTAGGAGGGAAGTGAAGTTAGGGTTCCTCTGGAGTATTCATGTTTAGTTTATAATATTGAAATCATCAAGTGGTTTGTGATTCACTATCAATATTCAGTACTTTCCTTATGGAAGTACTTATAAAAGATTGTATAGTAATTACAGGGTGTATGGTAGTACAGTATTTCATCAATTAATATACACTGTCTATAGTTTGATCTTTGATCAACCTGCAAGTTGTGACCATCTGCTGGTTCACTCTCATGTGAGATAATTTTCAAAGTAGTATGATCATCAATTTATGAGATAAACTCAAACTACGGTAAAAGGGCATATCAGTGTTAGGTTGCATGAAAGTTTGTCACAATTTGAATTTGTGAAGAGTTAAATGGACAAAACGGGATCTGGAAAGTGGAGGAATTAACCTTCATCACATCTGCACAGAAGCAAACTCGAGTCCTCTATTAAACAATCTATTATGTTCATGTATATGCAGACCATCCCTGGCTACGCAATCCAAATCAGGTTCCTAATGTCTCCTTGGGAGATGATGTCAAGAATAGGATTAAGCAATTCTCCTTGATGAACAAATTCAAGAAGAAAGTGCTGAGAGTAAGTGTTTGTTAGAACCCCATCATATTGGAGAGTGACTCCTTCATGTACTGTTGTTGACTATTTTTTGTTTCTGTTTATATGTTTTCCATTTTAGGTGGTAGCTGACAGCTTGCCAGATGAAGAAGTAGCTGGCATCAAGCAAATGTTTGAAATGATGGATGCTGATAAGAACGGAGACTTGACATTTCAGGAGCTCAAAGAGGGCCTCAACAGTACTGGAAATCCTGTTTCAGATCTTGATGTCCAAATGCTAATGGATGCAGTGAGTTTATTTGTTAAAGACATTTATATTGATCTAGCACGCATTACAATAACCAAATAGCATCACTACATCAAGTATTACGGAAGCGATACAAATTTACTTGCCTCATGGCAGCCATAAATTGAAGAGAACTCTGGAAGTTTTGGTGCTTCTAAGGCTCTCACAACACTATTTGATAGTGTATACAAGAGATTCGGAGTTTCAAATCCAACTTGACCCAAAAATGCGCTTATCCATCATGAAATAGCATAACCCATTTGTTTTCTTGAAATGTCAGTTTGCTCTTCCGTTTCTTTATTTGTATTTGCTCTATTTCTATTTCTTTGTTTATGCAAATATAGGGAAAGTGGAAAAATAAATTTTAAAAAAGAAGTATTTTTCCAGCGAAAGCGGGTCAATTTGGCGGTAAATAAATAAAGTAGTAGTAGGAATCCGTGCCCACTATTAATGTGGTATGGGTTAAAAATCCAGATAAAGTATATACCACAATTATGCATCATTTCTGACATGAAGTATATTGTGGTGAAGAAACTTAACTGGAAGTCTTTGTCTCCAAATCATGGTAATAGTTGACTCCATGATTGACTTAAGAATGAGGACCTTTTACATCATCCACTTGAGTTGCATGAGTATTCAGTTTGTGCTGAAAATGTTTCCACTGAAACACTTCATCATGTATTCATTCATGTTTCTATCCATATTCTACGCTCTGTACTAACATGAAAAAGAATGGCTCTAAAGATTATGTTCCTTCTAGTTATTAAGCAAAAGCCACTACGCTCTGTGCTAACATGAAAAAGAATGGCTCTGAAGATTATGTTCCTTCTAGTTATTAAGCAAAAGCCATAACAAAACCAATGTTTGATTTCAAAAACTATATGCATAATGTTTCTGGAATGTCTACTGTGGGAAATTTCATGTCTCTGCAATGCTTTATTGTTTATGCAAGAAGGATTGTTAGTCTAAATCTAGTGTTGATATGGATCTTGAATATTTTTCTTCAGTACTGTATCTAATTTCATTTCATATTCATCCAACAGGCGGACCTTGATGGAAATGGCACGCTAGATTGCGAGGAGTTCATAACAATGTCTGTTCACCTAAAAAGGATTGCTTGCGATGAACATCTTGCTCAGGCTTTCAAGCGCTTTGACAAAGACGGGAGCGGATACATTGAGTTTAACGAGCTGAGGGAGGCCTTGCTTGAGGACAAACTCAGACCTAACAGTGATCAGCAAATCAAAGAAATTCTATTCGATATTGACTTGGATAAGGTAACTTTTCACAATATCGAAAGTAAGGTTACCTTATCAAAAAAATACACAAGTTCATTTTACATATGTGAGGTCCTAAATTCGAATCTTGGTATAAACATAAGAAAATCTATACTCCATTTTTTGTCAGTTTCTCATACCAAAATCTTTACAGGACGGGCGAATCAGCTTTGAAGAGTTCAAGGCGATGATGAAAACCGGAATGGACTGGAAAATGCAGTCTCGCCAGTACTCGAGAGCGATGCTGAACGCGCTGAGCCTCAAAATGTTCAGGCCTCCCAACGCGACATATTCTTCAGAATTGAAGTATTCATCCGAGCTGAAATGCCCTCCTGGAGATGTAAAGTTCTATTCTGCAGAATTCAAGAAACCGTCTTCCAGATTGAAGAACACATCCACTAAACCCAGAAGGAACTGACAAAAGAAAATGAGCTCATTGTATTTCTGCCCTAAACCTATCAATGATATGTAATATACTCACAGATACTGTCACAATTGTAAAGTTTTGTATTTATTTTTTGATGAATAGAAATGTGAAGAGAATGAAAAGTTGCAGAACAATTAAAAATATTTCAATCAGGCATTGATAGAGTTTCAGATTCTTCTTATGTGATAAATTGACACAAATGAGTACAGTACACAGTACATACATTTTTGGATTGGCCTGTAGCCACCTGTGTAAATAGAAAATAGATAGTGCCTATATACATAAACATGACTATAAAGGGACTGTTTCTTTTTCTTCTCGATTTGATTTGATTCGCGCTTCATTGTTTTAGCATTTCCAGGAACCAACAAACTTTCCATGCCTAGTTATGACCTACTCTCGTGGCATATATGGCATGTGTTGACCGAATTGGCGTTTGCATAGGTGCAGTGCTCGCATGACCAATGGCCCGAATCATCTGCATTTTTATTGGAACTACTAGATTTAGCGCCCTTACCCTTTCCTCCGCCTTTACCCTTGTTTGCCCCTTCAGTTTTTGAGCTGCCCGCTGCTGTCTTGCTGCAGTCTCCGTGAGTATCCACGTCTTCAAGGCCGTTCTCTAACGCTCTAACCAAGTTCTCAAAGTAATTTCGGGTAACACTGTAATGGTCAAGGAAAGGAAAACTCAAATCAGTCAATGAATGCCAAAACACTGTCACTCACAACTTTCGTTTCAAAACACGTATCCACTTAGGACGTGAATTATACATGGACTGAGGATACTAATACGAATAAAAATCAATAACAAATATATTTAATTAAACTCATTTTATCCATCGTCACACAAGTACACGACAAGCATCACCCACCCAAACTAGGTTTAGTTTGTTAATACAGAGAATTAATAATAAATTAAATTATATTAGAACACCGGTGTTTGTTCTAATGTTGTATTCTAAGAGATGTTCGTATTAGATCTCACCTCCTACCACTAATATCCATATTTATGTAGAGTACTAACTCCTTAGTTGTTTTAAAATATCAAATATAACATTTATTTTTTAATTGAGGGAATAAATAATAAAATACAGCTTTAGAAGGAAAACTATAGTACTCCACAGTATTAACAACAGCACAATCTGATACAGAACCATAGATGCTTGTTAGTGATAAAAGAAATGAGTTTAAAAGGTACCTAGTCAGTCCAGCGAGCTTTGTACGGAAGTCATTGAAATCTTCTGATGGGCCCTCGGCATTAAGGAAATTTTGTAGTTCTTTCTCTGCGCATTGATGTAGTCTTTCCAAACCAGCCTCCGCCTCACCTTTAACAAAAAAAACACACCACAACAATATTAGCAAATAACAATTCAGACAACGATAATTTTTTTTAAATGTACACTATATTACATACCTTGCAAATATTCAAAAAACTGCCTTTTGGCACGCTCCTCCTCGGGAAGGTAATACCCATATGCATAGGTCCACTTTAGCACCCGCCTACATTCAACAATCTGCAAGCGCATAACATCGACATATCGTATATTAATTTTACATTATCAACAGTACAAGCAGGTAATGTGGGTAAAGGAAAGGAGGCAGGAATGCGCGAAGATGGGGCAAGGTGGCAGTCAAGATACAATTAGTTTTGCGAACACTTTAACTACCCATGTGAATAATTTTCTAGTATGAAACTGAATCGTTCTAAGTATTTGTGATTTTATATCCACATCTCATAGCTCACGACGATATTGCAGTGTCATGCCAAATCAATCTCAAAAGTAGGGAAAAATCTAAGGTACTATATATGTTATCTAGGCATGCTTTTCTTTTGAGCCCATTAGGGGTAGCTCAGTTGGTCAAGACGAGTTCAATCTTGTTTGAGATCCTGGATTTGAATCCTAGTGGGTCACTTGCTTGGGAGCAGGCGTGGTGTAGATGTTAGTGTAAGGGTGTTTCTGTAATTTCTAGTAGTCCTAAAATATTAGGCAACTTTATTATGTAAAAAAAGGCATGGAGTGGTTCTTAATCTTGCAAAAACCAAAAGTGACTTCACACTAACCTGTAGCCACGCCTCTGTAATGAACTTGAGCTGTGACTCGGGTTGGCACTGTTTATCGCTAAGCTTCTCAAGCTGGCAAAAGGTTGAAGTTCAATGAATATTGCCAAATCCAGCAAAAAACAGTTTTCAAAACTAATAAAACATAAATGATATACAAGCTGTGAATTTATTGAACTCCGAATCAAAATAAAATAAAAGCAAATAGCAAAGGAAACATTATTACCTGCACGTCTTGCATTTGCTGTAAATCTGCCAGAGCTTTTTGCCTCGACTGCCAAATGAAAACAGATATATGAGTTTATATTGTATATACCACATACATGGTAACTTAATGCGAAATCTGAAAAGCAGCATTAAGTTAATGCACGAAGCAAGATTACTTTTGGCTATTTCTACTTAAGAATAAAGAAAGCCAGAACTTGAAACACCATGGAATACATAAAAGAATAAAAACAAGTGGGTGCTAATTAGTTGCCAAAAGTTAAAAGAACTCAAACAAACAGAGACGAACATGAAATGTATGTCCATACCGATTGATTGGTTGCCCAACGTTCATAATAATGAGTGTATCTCTCTAGAGAATTCTTGGCCATCTCTCTTCTCCTCTCTGTTTCATCATACTACAAGGCGACAGCATAAAAATCCAAATAGGAGAAAATATATTAGTTCTTCCCAAGGGAAGGAAATTACACAGATGTATCAAAAATAAGCAATAAATAATATTCCAAATCAACCAAAGGCACTTACAGCTCCCTCTTGCTTAGCAGCTTCATAGCGATTACAAGCATAAAAGCCACCAGTCCTCTCACCATGATCCGACCATAAACCAAGGCATAGCCTGAATGTAGATACATATAAAGTTACAACGAATTAAGTTTGCACATCCACACCAATATCACAGAAACAAAATAGAACAAAAAAATCCAGAAGGCTAAAAAACAAAGTTACATCTAACTAGTGACTAGCCCGATTGTTGATAAAGTTGACACTCATATTACCCAAGAAAAGGTTAACATGTACAAGAGTTGTAAAGTCAATAAAAGAATTAAAGAATGGTAACTAAAAATTACAGAATTATTGAATGATCATATCTCACCAGCAAAACTCATATTTACATGGTGGTGTGCAAGTCATGTGCATACACCCTTGGTTCTTCTCAATTGGCCGCTTGCATTTTGGGCAAGGCTTGGAATTAGCAAGTATCCTGTGCATCATTAAATTTAGTGGGATGAGCATCATGCCAAATGTGTAAGGAAACATAAAATTACAAGCAAGAGACAACTTCAAATTAAGAAATGAATGTTCTACCAATTCATGTTCTCAGACTCAGCGCTGTTCTTCAAAACCCATTTTTCCACAGTGCTGCAGTCAACTGGACGATGAGCTTCCTCTGAACACTGCAATTCCAGTTCAATAGAAGCAGCCGACTAATTCAATATACAGTACCTAATTCCAGTCGAACACAATTGAACTGAACAAGCATTTCGCAAGACTTACATTCCAACAAAAGCTAAATGAGCAGAGGCAAGAAACATCATAACCTCCTCCATTACCAGCACTGAAGTCAACAGCACACTCACAGCCAGGAGCAGGACACCACTTAGTCTAGCAGTACGATAAGAAAAAGTAAGACTTATAGACACTTGGACAGAAAAAAAACGTGAGAAATAAGTCATGTAAGTTACTATAGCTTAAACAGATTTTATGGTCTGGCTGTGTTCCTTTGTATAAAAATAATTAAAAGCTCTTGGAATTTATATTTAACACATTGAAGTTCCATCCAATATTGGCAGCTTTACTTCAAACTCTTCCAATTGCACAACCCTTATCCAATACGATAATGAAAATAAATAAATAAATAAATAAATAAGCATGAGGGAGCCCCACAACTGTTAGACCGACCCACCTAACAGCTCCAGCTGATAGGTGGAGGCCAAAACTTGTTATTTCTAATACCCCTCATGTGCAGGCCGGATTGAGAGGGTCCACATTCTGTGGGACTCTGGACGTGGAATAACAAGATGAGCATTAGCTTGTGGGGCAGGCTTGTTTTTTTCTAACAATGCTTCAATGAATGTGTTTATAAGAGATGAACATGATATATGTCCAAGCTACGCGGCAATCCAGCCTAGGCTAGATTTACCCCACAAAACTCTACAAACATGACCAAATACAATATTACTTTATTTCTAATGTCATCTGAAGGCCCTGCATTAAGTATAACCAGTAAACAAACTAAACTGTATGCATTTGAGACATTCAAATGAAAAGAAAGTTGTCCAGTCAGTAAGTCATCAAAATGTTGGCCACGGATAAAGGTTATTGGTGTCGGGAGAAATATTTCATGCGCTATACTCAGACCATAGGATTAGTAATTCCAGACATACCTTTCTGTTGTCTTCAATATAGGACCTGAGAAGGTAACGAGAATACTTCTCCTTGTCTTCATCAGAAGCATGTCTGTCAATCATGTCTTCACCAATAGCAGCAGCACAAGATGGCTCAGGACACCTCAATGACAAGCATCCAGGACCATCATTAATAGATGTGGTAATGTATCCTATCGAACCATATAATGAAAAGCCAGAAAATAGATGAGTAAAAATAGCATGCAAGTAGCAGATTAAGATACAAACGGGAATACAGCGATGCACCAATAAAGGTTTAGACGTTAAAAAGCTAAGAAAACACCCACGAAGCTCTAATATGCAAAGCATAAATAAAAGTATAATTTGACTTCGTCAAACAGCTACATTCTAGCAGTAATGTGTACGACAAACCTGTCCAGCATGAACTACAGTAAGGGTGACCACAAGCAGCTGAATTTATATTGTCCCGTGGGCAAGATTCAAAACAGACCCCACAGGTAATCTGTTAAACAAAGCAATTAGCAAGTCAAAATGTGTACATAAGAAGGAAAACAAAACTGAACAAAGCATGCGAAAATTTCATATCAAAGAGACTGAGTTCTTAAGTTACTCTGTCCCATAGTGACAAGTTTTCAAAATAAATGTAAGCGGTCTTTTCAATTTTAAATTATAGTGTATAAAGAGAGCTTACTTCACTGGCATTTGAGAACTGAACAACTGGATTATCCAACAATCCAACAGTGCGGCGCACTCCTTCCTCATCAGCAAACCATGCATCATGCACTTTACTAACACACCTGCAAAACAAATTTCATCAAAATTATGAGCATGATATTAGTTTACCTAAGTTTAAGATAACAGATAAAACATAGTTGTAATGGTGCATATCACGACCAACTAAACCAAATGTGGTTCATACAAATATGCAATGATAGCAGATCACCGCTAACGTCCATCACATATGCAAACAAAAGTGCTAGATTTTACCAATTATAATGTCGGAGTAAGATGGTAGCTGCTACTTTCGATATGGAGAGGACATTGGACACTCTTGCAATGTCATCCTCCTGATGCCATCTTATATCTTCTTCTCTCAAGATGGAATAATTTTTCTGGAATAGAAAAGTTGATTTGTTCAGAACCATAAACTGATAAAAAAAACATCAAGGCAGCTATACATATACACTTCACTGTGACTAAATAGTCACAAGCATGATAACAAAAAATCATTACTGTAGATAAGGTGTTCAAAAATAAATTGATGCAAACTTTCCCAGCAGCCAGAATCTGATCCACATTACTTCACAACAGAAATGTAATAGTCACATACAACTTACAACTTACAAGATCAAGTTCTAACCACAAAATCAAAATCAAAATCAAAACCAAACCCCATCAGTAGCAACCAAACAAATAAAAAAAAGGCAAAGAACGAGCTCTTAGCACAACAGGAAACTAACGGTCACATACAAGATCAAGTTCTAAGCACAAACTATCAAACATTTCCTAAATTTATGACTCAATCACAAATGCTTAACATTACTGCTTAAGTAACCATCATCATACAGGAAGGCATTCCCACCCACCCCTACAAATTTCTCGTCACCTAAGCAGATTACAAAAATTAGAAATTTGTCAGTGATATAACTCAGAATGATCATTAACACTTCTAAATCCTCTAAAAGCTCTCATCTTTCAAATATTTACACTGACTAAACTCATTCAGATTACGAATCCCAGATCCTTCTCACAATCAAACCAGAATCCCCAACTCTCGAAACCTCCACACCTTCCAACCCAAAAACACAAATCAAACCCAAACCCCATCAGTACCAAACAAACCCATAAAAAGGACAATCAAAACATCCCAAATCACCTGCTGGCGGCGAGTCGCGGTGTCCTCGGCCTCTCGGCACACACTATGTGTGCTAGATCAAGTTCTAAGCACACACCATCAAACTTTTCCTAAATTTATGAACGTTCCACTCAGTCACAAATGCTTAACATTACTGCTTCAGTAACCATCATCATACAGGAAGACACAGTCCAAAACACCAATCAGATTACGAAAATTGGAAATTTGGCAGTGTCCTATAACTCAGAATGATCATCAGCGCCCATTAGCTTAGAGATTCTAAATCCTCTAAAAGCTCTCAGCTTTCACATATTTACACATTTCTAAATTCATTTACTTTATAAATTCCAGATCCTTGTCACACCCAAACAAAAATTCCCAACTCTCACATCCTCCACCCCTTCCAACCCAAAAACACAAAATCAAAACCAAACCCACAAAAAAACACAACCAAAACATCCCAAATCACCTGCTGGCGGCGTGCCGCGGCGTCCTCGGCCTCATCGGCGGCGGCGTCCTCGCAGAACTCGTAGTTGTCGGAGTCGTAGCCGGCGGGGTCGTCGCTGTAGTAGTCAAAGGCGGTCTCCTCGGCGCCTCCGCTGTAGAAGTCGTCGTCGAGCGACTCAACGTCGTTGGCGTCGTGCATATCGTCCTCGGAATCCATGGAGGCCGATGAGGAGACAAAAAGCCCTAATAGCTGGTCGGAGTGCGATTGAGCGCCAGATAGCTAACCTAGGGCAAAATTGAGAAGGCCTGAGAGAGGATCGGAAGAGCAATTTGGGTTCTGGGTTGATTGCAACTGAAGCAATCGCGATGAAGAGAAAGAGAGGTGTGTCTGAGAAATTGGGGATTTTTGTGAAGATGAGAGGTTCTATACGCAGAGAAATGAATATTTACAGGTAAGCGTCTACGAAAAAGGGGACTTGGGATTTGTTGAACTCATTTTATTTCTGTCGTACTATATAATATAATGAAATATATTCTGAAATTAATTCATTAGTTAACTTTATATTTTGCATCAATTTATTTAATTTTGGTTTCATATGATTCTGTTTCTTAACAATTTGATGGGATAATTAATCATCTTAGGTGGGCAATTTAGACTCCAATCGATTCCGAACTGGGAATCGAGTTGAACCATAACTAAAAAATCGATAATCGTGAATAATTATTCGGTTTTGGTTTTAATTTTGAAAAAACGATTTAATCATGTTCGGTTCTATTTTTGACGGTGTAAAAATTGCGGATAACTAGTTCAACAAACTAGTTTGAATGGATATATGCCACTTTATATTTCTATCGGACTGTAGTAATTAAATCTTAACATTCGATTTTTGTTAGTATTTTTTTTATAAGTGTAAATTTAAAGTTTTGACATTTACAAATGAGGCTCAATTTCGTGTAATTCAGCCCATGAATCGATCATGAATTCAAGATAAAAATACTAGTCGGTTTTAATATGGTAGAATCACCAAACCAGAGGCTTAATCAAACCGTTCTTCAAACAGTGGCTATGAGTTGGTTCAGGCCGGAATGGTCCGGTTTCCAAAATTGTGCCCACCAATAATACACAGACGAGATCATTTTATAACCTAAAGTAAATTCGGTCTATAAAATTGGACCCATTTCATATTAATGACAGTTTGAAAATTTTTGATTAGGTTTCAAATTGTCCATACAAATAATTACAAATATTCAAATAATCTGAAATTAGAATAAAATTTAATACTAGTGATGACATATTTGATGTCTATAATAATAAGTAATTATTTTAAATAGTAAATTTAAATATAATTCTCTTTTTAATTTGTCTCAACTTGATATGGTAATTAATAAAGATTCTAAATTATAACAAAATTAAAGTATTATTCTGAATAAAAAAAATATTTCCGATCAAAATAAATTTAGACACAATAGCAAGCTGACGTCAGTGAGCACCGAGAGCAGTAACTAATTGAAGCTAACGAAACGGTTACGTACCTCTCACGCGCTTCTCTCTCGTCTCCGATACCAAATAAATTCCTCTACGCTCTTTCATTTACTGTTTGGTTGCCGAGAAACCGCGGGAAAGTTCAACGGAAACCTCGAACTGCTGAGTTCTGGATTCAATTGAATCGCTCGGTTCGATTTCTGTTCCTCGCAGGCCTTGGCGAGATCTTCTCCTCCGAGCCAGCCTCTGACTCTGTAAAGATCGAAAGCCCTATGTTTGTGTTTTGCTGTCTATTTGAATTGTTTCTTTCCGTTTCGCACAGATAGATCTCAGGCGATTAGTTTATTGTGTTGAGTGTTCTATAATTTGTTGTTGTGAAGGTGATCGGAATTGTGAACGCGATGGTCTCCTTCGAGCTGAATGATCGGAAAAGTGAGTGAAACTGTTATCGTAACTATATTGCTGATGAGTTGTGGTAGCTTAGCTTATCTAGGTTTGATTTTAACTGTGAAATGCATCCCAATGCCTTGAGATTTGGTGAAAATTAGGGAATCATTGTGAATAAGGACCTGTCGTGTATTGGTTGTGGTTTTTGGTTCAGGAATAGGAGAGTAAAAATGCTGTAAATGTAAGCTGATTGTTAGGTCTACACGTGAGTTATACGTCTCACATCGGAAGATTACTGAGTATAAGGAGGATTTATATACACATTAGACCCACTAGTTATTTGCGTCAAATGTAAGCTCTAGCGTGTATGTGAGCTTTCTTGGGTGCTCCTCATGAGTAAGGCCCGAATCTCCCCAAGATATCAGAGTCGGTATAAGAAGAGGTTATATATACATCAGGCTCTGAATCTTAGTTCTTAATCTCAACATGTTATGATCGCCGATCGACTGACCTCAGTTCTTAACCTCAACATGTTATGATCGCCGATTGACTTATTTGGAATTGAAAGAAATAGGATTATAGGAAGTAATGAGGTATGGAACTGTACCGTTGTTTTTTTTTGTTTCAAAACCTATTTGGTGTCCTTTTTAGTATTTGAATGGATATTTGAGGATTGGCTAATTGAGTTATTTGTTATGTGAGCTTATAGTGGCATTAGTGCATTCATAGATTAGTAATATTGCTTGGTTCGGTCATTTATGCTTTTCGGCAACCCAATGTTACGTTATTAAATTCCTGCCAAGCTGATAAATGCAATGATAATTGGTAATGGAACAGAAATTGGGATAGGATTGACAGGATTTGGCGTGTTCTTCTCTTTTCTGGGAGTAGTGTTCTTCTTTGACAAGGGATTGCTAGCCATGGGAAATGTAAGGTTCTTGATATTCACCCTCTTGTTAAGGCTTTTCAATTGTTTTGCTATTGACCATTTTTCTTCTTACTGTGTAAAAATCAGATCCTTTTCTTCGCGGGGGTGACTCTGACCATCGGTCCTAAGTCCACCTTACAATTCTTCATGAACGTCAAAACTTCAAGGTTCAATGTTCTTATTTTGTTTCTGCGTGAGATGGTAGTGATTGTTTATATCTCTTCCTTCTGTTCTCACATGTTATTTTATTGTTTGATAGGGAACAATCTCGTTTGGTGCTGGATTCTTCTTTGTTGTAATAGGATGGCCCATTTTTGGCATGATTCTGGAGGCCTATGGGTTTATTGTCCTCTTCAGGTATATATATCACATAGCTTTAGTTTTTCTTTGACTTATATCATATGTTATATTTAATAATGGAGTCTTTGTTGCAGTGGTTTCTGGCCAACACTGGCAGTTTTTGTGCAGAAGATACCCGTTCTTGGTTGGATTGTCCGACTACCATTTATTAGATCGGTATGCTTATTTCAGAGCTCGGTTTATTGTTTTCGTTTATAGTAGCATCTACTAGTAGCAAAGGTTTCTCGTCTGATGGTAGATTATTAAGCATAAGTGAATTCAACAAATGGAAAATCTAGAGTAAACCTCACTATTAATATGATTAAAAACGACGCATTGCTGAAATGAGACTAGTTTGTTTTTCCTCTGCAATGGCACGATGTAGTTCGATGTAGCATGCCATATACAAACCTGCATTGAGGCGATTAAATTTATGCGTTTATACTCCTACAAGATCGCCAGAAACTCTTGCACATTACGATTTACTTCTGCTTCGGTTTTGATTTTTTTCTTTCGTTGCGCAGTTCTTTGATCACAATCGAGGAAGACGGGTTAAACTCCAGTTGTAACTCACTGTAAAATACTGCCTGAACTAGACATGGAATTTTTTTCATTCTATTGCATGGATGCCATGAAAATTGTTTCTGTCTGCTCAATTCAATTAGTTGTATGTTGATATGCTGAGGAATGGGAATAACAGGGACATGACACCATTTCAGTTCGTAAAAATAATTAAATAAGTTTGTAATTTTATCTAATATGTATATGAAACTTACCCTTTTAAAATAAATGGTTTCAAACCCGATCTAGAGGAAAATAAAGAGTATATGAGTGTTTATGTTTTCGAAATCGCATAGAACCGGTCCAGAATCGGATTGGTTTGATCCCTATGGTTCTCAATTTTTGGGAACTATACCCGAAACCAAAGGTACTTGACTTAACAGGCAGATTATACCCGAAACCAAAGGTACTTGACTTAACAGGCAGATTATAAATGTCCATGACCATGACTCGAGAGGGTTTTTTTGGGCCGGTTTATGGGTCGAATTAGGCTTATAGGAATTTTTTTTTGACTAATTATGTAATTTTATTTCATGTAATACTAAATTATAAACTAAAGTTATCAACATACATTGGAAATTGAAAATTATTCGACCAAATTGAAACTTTAAGTTTGCAAATATAAAAAATAGTAATAAAAATCGAACATTATGTTTTTAGATAACCTTTGCTTTGATTTGTAAGAACCATAATTGAATAATTCTCTTAAATTATAATTAAAATCGAGTCATTATCAAGAACCGTAGATTCTTCTAGTATCAGACAGGTTCTGGATCCAAAATAAACACCCCTAATAAAGAGATATAACTAATGAACAACTCATGTCATAATCAATTAATCTGCCAAAACTGACTTGTGAAAGAGTGAAGATTCAATCAAATCTCATCCATAAAAATGCCAAGGAAACCATAGGAACTTACATTAACATTTACAATCCTGAGATGAAAACCATGCCTCTATCAAAACTCAGCAGAACCAAACTACACGTGCACCACCAAATCAACTATCATTTTCTTAGGCTTCTCCTTCTGATTCTCAGTTCTTCTTCTTCTCATTCAGTCTTGTCATGCTCCTTGTGGCAACACCAATCCTAGGGCTAACCACATTTGACTCCATAAATGATGCATTACATGGTGTGTGACACTTCCTCTTACCTCTAGGAAGCGTCTTGTGCTCTGTCGTAGGTTCTTCTTCCACAACCGAATCTGCAGTTTTTCTGGGTATTTCCCCAAGTATAGAATCAAGAATGCTCCTCTTTATGACACCACTTTCAGAGTCTCCCATGGGGGACATTAAGAGATCGCGCACTCGGGTTACCGGGAGATCATCCAAAGACACTGATGGAAAATCGTTCGAGTGGCTACCCGAAGAAGGGATTGCAAGCTCAACCACATTAGGATTACCTCTGCTTGAAGATTCTTCGTTGTAGCATTTGGCCACATAGTCCTCCCAGTAATAAGGAAACCCAAGCAAAAAATGGCCGCAAACCTGTTCAAATTCAACGTTCATCTCAGATTAAGAAATATACTTAACTACAGATAGCTCTATCGTCATTCTGTCTTTTTTCTCGTGTTTCTCCTATATATCCTAAAACATGGTTTAAATAAGGGAAAAGCATTTTTGCAACCGGCATGGTGAAAAAGTGAACAGAATGAAAAAGATTTACATGCCTCGAGTGGGAAGCCATTTTGATGCGTGCGAGACCTGTTTATGAAACCGCTGATAGTGACTGTTATGCCATCTATTGTTTCCAGAGTTGTGGTATCGAGTCTTTTCACTATTGCAGCAGAGCAAAACACTTTCACCCCTTGTCTCCTGCACCATGAGCCATTATAGACATTCTCATAATCCGAATCAACTGAAAAGCCATTAGCGAAAGAGCAGCATAACAATAAAAAGTCGTGGCAGGTTGAGGGACAAGGAAGAAGGCAGCACGAGTTTCTTTTCTTTTCTTTTTCAAGCAACCAATAGGGCCTCCATAGAATAAATCCTTACATAATACCTTCCTTGACCTAAATCTACGAGTAATGTTTGGTAGAGATAGATAGTACAAGGACAATAGCATATCAATGAACCCGAAGATTCACAGAGCTAGAGTTCTCAACTCCTAAAAGCACGTTTTAAGTTCCTCTCAGTCTAACAAGCACACGAGACATGAGAATCGGACGCTGCTTTACACGAGCAGCAGCAGCAATAACAAAGACAAAGCAGAAGTTGAAACAAACCAAGTTCTACAAGTCGACTAAAACCAGCTCCACCAAGATGAGCTCATCGACCTAACTCAAACTCAGAGAAATGTAACACTTGCAGAAAATCAAGTACTACTTAGTAACCGAAACTTCTTCTACAACCCGAAATCTTACTGATATCAAAATAGAAACCTCTGAAAATTAAAATGTATCAACAGGTTCACACCTTCATTTCTAGCAAACTCCATCCCCATTATCCATAATTATCAGATCACTCAAACACCCACAAAACCACACCAATTTTTTTTGGGAAAGTTACAATAATATTCTTAAACTCCATGAGATTCATGAATAAAGCAACTAAACACAACAAATCAACCCACAAACACATAAATACTCATGAAAGGAAAAAAAAACATACTCTCTTGAAGCAAACCCTCCAACCCCAAACTTTTTGCCCTCTGCCTTAATCAGCCACCAATCATGCAACATCACCTGCACAATGAACAAAAACCCACATAACCTCAACAACACCAACACACAAACAAACCCAAAATGGAAAAAATCAAATTTTGAGACGAAGAGTACGGATTTGGGTATCAGGAACGAGAAGGAGGCGGAGGAGATGGTGAAAGGTGAGGATTTGCGGAGGTGGGTCGGCGCCGAGTGGATAGATTCGGCCCTCCTGTTGACGGCGACGCCGGGGAGTGTGGGGGTCGGAGTTTTGGGGGTCTCCGATTGAGCCCATTTCTCGCCGGAGACGGCGGCGAGTGGGTTTTTCCGGCGAAGGGTCTGGTCGGATCGTGGAGATTTGGTGCGAGAATCGAGAGTCGCTGAATCGAAGCTTCCTCTCGTAGCGGCCATGGCGGGAGCTTTTCGCTTCCTGCTCTTTTCCAACTCAGTCTCAGTCTCTTTTATTCTATTTCAAGCAGTGTGAATTTTTTGAATGATTAATATTTTTTCACATAATTTTTTGTTTATCAGCAAATCAGCACAATCTCCGGTTCTGGACCGACATTCATAGAATCGTATTATCGGTCTTTTAACCTTTTTGTTAATATCCGAAAAATAAATTTGCATATATCAAAATTCAAACTCAATACCTCATATGTGTAAGTGGTTTACACATAATTGATAATTTCATTGAAAGATATTTATTTTTAAACTGCAGATGAATAAGATATACAAATATTTTTTTAATATAAAGATTTCTTTTTTGCTTTTACAAAAGTGTCTTATTTTTAAAAAATAATTAAGGATCATTAAACTACTAATTAGCTTTTAAATTTGTTAGTCACATTTTTAATTCCTAGAGAACAACCCCGACAAGAATGACAAAAATCCCTGATTTTGATAGAGCGAAGAACGAGATCAATAAATAAATCAATACAGTAATTTCTAAATTTGATGAAGACCCGATATCTCCAATCTGGCAAAGCAAGAGACGTGGATCACTAAAATCGGCACAGATCCACATTGGATTCAAGGATTTAATGTTCCCGACCTGATACAATAAGAGACATAGACACTAAATCCGCTTCGTCATCATTCTCACTTGATATGACATATATAGAGAGTGATATATGCAGAAATAAGGTTACAAATCAACAGATAAGAGGAGGTACAAAAATTCAGAGGAAAGAGATCAATTAGCATTTTGTCCAAAGGAGAGAGAAGCCAAGGCAAGAACATGCACTCACTCACAACTTACATACAAACCCAATCAAATGAGTTCAATTCAATCCAATCCTACATACACATCAAGTCTCTCACCATTCAAGGAGGAAAAAAACGGATCAAAACTATATACATGACGCAAAACGGCACCCAAATGCCCCAAACACAACAAACCGGGTTCATTTGCTTTCAGATCATCTCAGGCGCCGGAACTGGCGCCGGAGCTCTCAACAGTGGCTGCAGAGCCTTCACAACAATGCTCATGTTTGGCCGGAACTCCGCTTCATACTGCACACACAGTGCTGCCACCGCTGCAAGCTGCACCCATCAAAATCACACAAATTAATCAGTTAGTTAGTTACTTCCTCTGTGCGCCAAATGAAGCAGCAGTGTTTTGTGCGTGTGAGCAGTGTTCTAAGAATCCCCGATTACTCTATCAAAAGTTGTGGGTGAAGTAGTAGAGACCTTATGTAATAAGCATGAGGTCGATGGTTCTAATCCTCACACTGGCAATATTGCTATTTAATTCTTGCTGATAAAAAAACCAGGTTAATTCTGATTAGTCTCCACAGGCCCTATCCGTCTGACTAGGGCCGAGCGTATGCGGTTGCTCGTTCCATTCCTCATACTGGCGATACTGCTATTTAATTCTTGCTGATAAAAAACACAGATTATTCTGACTAGGGCCTATCCGTCCGACGAGGGCCTAGCATTTTTTAGATGCGTGTATATAGTGTGCGCGAGAGAGAGAGAGAAGAGACCTTGGCAACTCCTTTTGGAGGGTATTCTCCCTTTAGCTTAAGGTCTACACATTGTTTAACTTTGTCTTCACTCAATCTTGGTGTAGCCTGAGAAGATAGAACAGTGTCTGTCAACTATATCCGATGAAAGAAAAAAAGGGGAGATAAAAAATGCACTAAAACAACCGTCAAAATCTGGAAAAACGAGGCTGAGTAGGAGACTAACCCAAGTGACCAGACTCTGTTGCCCGCGGGGCATGGTGTGATCGACGGGTTTCCTCCCGGTCAAAAGCTCGAGAAGAACTACTCCAAAGCTGTACACGTCACTTTTCTGTGTCAATTGCCCGGTCATGGCGTACCTGCGAAAAGGATTTACATATCACGTGTTAAGGTATTGATGACCTAGCAGGAGCTTGAAGCGATATGTGGGATCAAAACTGTCTAATATATAGATTCTTCCGAAAATGACAATGCACAAATGGAGGGATTTCAGAAGTATTACTCTGGAGCGTGATAGCCAAAGGTTCCCAAAACTCGAGTGGAATGAAGACGAGCGGCCATGTCAGGAGCCTGATTGGAAAGATTGAAGTCCGCTATCTTGGCTTTGAAATCTTCAAAAAGAAGCACATTGCTGGACCTGATGTCTCTGTGTATGATGGAAGGTTGAACCTTCTCATGCAAGTGCTCCAATCCACGCGCAGCATCGACAGCTATCCTCACACGCTGCATCCAGTCCAGCACTGGACCTGGTTGTGCCCCTTGCACACCCTTTCTACCTATAATAGCAAAAACACAACCATACATTTAATAAGTTAAAGTCGAGTGAATCAAAATTATGAATTACATAATTTAGATGAGTTTGCACACCATGCAATATGTCGTGGAGGGACCCCATTGTAGCAAACTCGTAAGCAAGCACACGGATATTTCCTTCAACACAATAACCTTGCAACTCCACAAAATTTTCATGCTTCAATCTTGAAACCATGGATACCTGCATAAAAAGAATATCAAACAAGTCAAATACAATAATAGAGTGTATCTATCAGTATCACACAGAACTTGCATAATAAAATACATTTTATAGAAACAAACGTTCGTGTGTGTTCAAGTTCGGTACAGAAGTAGCAAATGTACCTGAGTCAAAAACTCATCATTTGATTCAGGTTCAGTGGTAACATCAAGCTTTTTCACAGCCACGTCTGTCCCATTGTTTAAATGTGCAAAGTATACTCTTCCATAGGAGCCTTCACCAATCAGAGCCTTCGACCCGAAGTTGTCGGTCTTTTCTTTGAGCTCTTCCAAAGACAATGAGGGCACTTCAATAGAAGGTGGTGCCTTATCCACTTCAGATCTCACAGGAGCTGACGCCTTGTTATTGTTTGGGTACACTAGAATGCAGGAAACAATTCAAAGAAAATCAGCATTATGCGAAACAAAGATTACATAATTGCTCAGTATACAGTTTAGAGAATTAAAAAAAATACAAAAGCTCAGTGTTATTACATAAAAAAAACCTTTGCTGATATATTCTTCTAATAACCAATAAATAACTCTAAATCAATAGCCCTTTTCTAATAAAGTTTTTTAACAATTGAATTTCACTACTATGAATTCTGTCGAGGTATCCAAATTAAAGAATTACAAGCAGCGTAGCAGCTAATATTAAACATGCGTATCAAATTAGAGCCTACTGAAGGGACAGATGAACTCATATGAAAATGTAGAAATTAATGATAGTGGTTGCAGACTGTATTGTTTGTATGTCATTGTATTGATTCACTTAACATCCTATTACCTATGGCCACTATGATGATTTTATGGTGTGCTCATAGAGGTATATAGGTTATAGCAACATCTGATTCAATATAAAGAACACGAGAATTGCAATCATTATTCAAAATGCTACAATAAGGAAATTGCTAGCCTCAATGATCCATCTACAGTGACTAATCCAGACAATATAATGCTTACTTCTACAAACTCTACAGAAGTTTGCAGCAAACCAAGTTCAACTAGATGATTCAGAAAAGAGAAGGGTGAAGAAATTCATTTTCATCTAGAATTGATAGCATTATAATTACACAAACATGTTCAAGTCCACAATGGCCTAAACCACAATGCCACCTTACACACAACAGCCAGATAAGCTTACTCCGTCAAAAAATTTGTTCACTTCAAAATCCATTTGTAATTTTATCTTAAGGCATATTATCACATCCACAATTTGTACAAGTGCTTTGCAAGAAGCAGTGAAACATACCATCTGCATGGCTTTTCATCAACTCATTTTCATTCAATGGTAAGGAGTCCTCTGCATGACACATACAACAGAGCCACCTGCGCATCTTGGTCTTTTTCCTTAGAGAACAGTCGTCCACGCTCCTACTTTCTAGACGTACAAATTGACCGGGAGGAGGTGCATGTGCCTGCACAGTCAAAACCTAACTGTCAAGCAACTTGAGGAAGTTCCACAAATATGCAATACACAATTCAGCAGCATAGCCTCATTCAGTGAATGCCTACTAATTGCCTCTTATAACAACCAAAAACTATAGCGACTTCATATTATATGCAAGCACATACATCTCTCTCGTATATATGTACACACATACATGGATGGAATTCAAAACTTTAGCTTTTGAACTAAGAACCACAGGATTCACCTAACCATTTACAATCTTCTCCACACCAGGTAAACATTCAATCTTAAGGACCCAAATGTGTAATCACTGCCATACATCAATAGACCAAAGCAAAATCAGTTTGGCTGCAATAACTATAATATAAAAGTGAAGGTCTCCCACCATATTCTCTTCAGCGTTCCGTTTAGAAGGTTCAAAGCTACCATTTACACTATCAAAACTAAAACATGTATAATCAGAGACCACCAAATGTAAGCAAATTGTTACAACAAATGTCCTTCAACTAATCAACCCCACAACTACTAATCATGAAATGAAATTCCAGATCTTCTCCACTCCATAGTCCAAAACAATCACATGGGTACACAATGATCGCAGAAATTTCATGATTTCTCAAAAAAAATCGTTACCCCTAAACCACACCGACGCAATTCAGGTTCCATGGAAGACCGAAAAAAAAACAAATTTTCAATTCCGGGATAGAAAAAAAACGAAACCCAGAAAAGAAACCGAATCCGAAATTCAAAATCCCAGCAAGGAAAATCAAAATCGAGCGATGGATCGGAAAAATTCACAGATCTCAAGCGAGAGAAGAGGACTTATCTATAACGATTCAAATCAAAATTACCTAGTTTCTCTCTTTGTTAGTTGCTCCTTATTCCGATATTTCTTCTTCCTCCTCTCACTCTCCTCTCTCTCTCTCTCTCCCTTTAGGGTTTGGAGGAGACTTGCTTCTACTGTGGAGTGAGAAGAGAGAGAGATGGCGCCAACTTTGACTCTCTCTCTCTCTCTCTCTCTCTCTCTCCTGATACTTGTAGCTTCTTCTTCGTCTCTCTCTCTAAAAATAGATTGATTTTGATTCGATTCTGAGATTTGGAAATGACAGAGATTTTTAGCTCTCTGTTGAAGAAGACGTGTTGAAGACGATGACACTCTGGCTTTTTATTTTATTTAATTTTCAGTTTTTATCAACTGTTTTATTTAATAATTTCCCGAGGCAATAATTTTCTTTTCTCAAAGAATTATTTTACTTTTATATTAAAAATATATTAATTAAAGGCATAAACTTTAAAAAGATATTGAACTTCAAAAGAAATGTATTGTGGCTGATTTTGACTAAGCAATACATACAACACAATATTGCACAATAGTTACGACAACGGACATGGTCATCAAGACGAATTTCTATTTTTATATTTTAATTTTTTTTTATATAAATTAATTTGCATATGTAATAAAAATACATATTATATTATAAATTTTAATATTTTCAACTTGTTAAAAAAAAGTCAATACAAAAACGGCCAAGTATGGTTTTCAGCATAGTTGTTATTTACCACACTGATATATAGAAACACACTTGCAGGAATTCTGATTTTTTTTCCAAATTACATCCATTTTACTGTGAGGAGATTTTGTAAATTTGTTTTCTTTTGGAGTTTATTTATTTTGTAGTGTATTATAGAGCTCAGATTGTCTCTTAATTAATGCTTATTAGGCAATTAAACTCTTACTCAACTTAAATGAAAATAATTAACTCGAATTCGTTAAATTTAAATTTTATATTTAAATAAAATTTTGAAGAAAAAGAATTTTATATTCATAGTTTTAAAGCCTTTTTTAATGCTCATTTAAGATTTTAAACCACTCAGTTTTTAAAAGTATTAATGTCTTAAGCAAATTCAATTGTATCTGGTTAATGATATGCTCAACTCATATGTACATTTTCATATTGAAAATTGCTATGGCACACAATTTATAAATAAAAGAACGATAATAAGCAAGCCATTTAAAAAGCAAGTATAATTCTTCAATTGTCACTAAATAACTATGGAAATGTTCATACAGCAACAATCACAAGATACAAATTGAATAACAACATGAATCTTTCTTCATGCTGAGTCGAATGGTCAAAACTTGTACCTAGACAAACAAACCAACAACCTTGTATAGCAATCATGATTCATGAGTTACAAAAAAATTGACAACAACATGAATCTTTTTCATAAAACCAAAACCAAAAAGTAGCAGATCAGCTAAGCCAAATAAACAGACTCAGAGACAACTTACTCGATCAATACTATTCTTTGCGACCCATGGCAATCAACAAAGACTTCCTAATTAAAGCAATGTAAATAAACAATTTGGAACTAAGAACAAAGACTTCCTAATTAATGCAATGTAAATAAACAATTTGGAACTAAGAAATCACGACCACCTTCGTTCATGGTTAAAACAAAAAATATGCAAAATCGGAATGAACAGTGGCTTGTAAGAGCAATTATCCAATTAATGCAGATATGAGGTAACTAATCGGATGACCTTATCAAAAACTAAATTCCCTGAGGAACGTCCAACTCATATTGACATATTTAAATGCTCAATATACCCGCTCCTCTTTTCTCAAAGATGAATTCAGCCAATCACAGAACTAATGCAACCGACAGAATGAGTTCCAAAATCACCTGCCAATTTTCTTTTGCAATTATGTTGACTTTCCCGTCGCAAAATGTAGGCGCAAGTAGATGCCTAAATGCACTAACACCTCTGCCGACACTTCCCAATGACATTCAGTCCAAATTTTAAACAAAAGTTTGCTAAATAAGCATGAACACATGACTTATACGCTTATCCAATTAATTCGCTGTATAAAAAAAGATGCAGATGTAATCATGTGAGGTAGCTAATCCAATATATCATCAAACTAAATACCCCTGCTCATATTGACCTTGAAATGCTCGATATATACATCTTATTTCCAAAAATCCCGTGCCAAATCTCTTTTGCAATTATGTATAGAATCTCCCATTGGAAAATGGAGGTGTGTGTAGGTTACTAAATGCACGACTAGAAAAGGTAATTGACACGATTTCCTTTCAATGGCTGCTCAATAGATCCCAAAGCAGGCTACAATACTTCCGAGTACCATTAGTTAAAAAGATGTTTTGTGCTGAGGACATAGTTACCTACTATTCCCCGCGATCTTTAATTACATAGAAGGATGTGGCTAGGCATGACCATAATGCCTTGTAAACAAAACAATCCAACAAATTCAATTCAACAATGTACCCAAAAATTCCGAAGCATATGCATAAAAAACCTAAATCTGTCATATATCCATATAGAAGATGAAGATTCCTCCACAACTTTTCCCCAAGTCGAGTTCCATAGACAAAGTAAACATGCAACTTATACATGAGGCATACCATTACCAAGCGTTTCTTGTCTTTTATCTCTATCAACTCTAAACTTCCGTCAAAGCTTAAAACCGCAACATGCCAAGCTAGTCCGTCCGTAGATGCAGTATCACCTTGGTTGATCCAACAACACCTTTCTTTACAAAACTTCATCATTCAACCACTTATAGAGGCCATTATGCTTGGCAACATGCACTTTCTTCAAAACTGTAGAGGCATCATAATGCATAAACTTCATGTGCTTGACATCTATAACAAGCAAGCCTCTTTGACATGTTGCATCTGTTCAATAGACAAATCACTTATGACCGAAGTGCTCCATCATCACCTTATAGATAGCTTACACGCAACCATACCATCCAGCAAGCAAATACTAAGGCAAATATTGCATGGTTCCATCTGTGATCTTAAATCTTAATGAACTAACAACATTAACACTTTACCTCAATAATATGAACCAGAACCACCAGCATCCATGTAGCTGCTACCGCCGCCCATACTGCGGCTAGGGTACACAGACGAGTAAGAGCTACCACCAGCCTGCAATACGTGTATGGAATAGCAATGTGTTGGATGAAAATACAATATAAGTCAACTCTTAAATTACAAAAAAGGTTAGCAGCATACATCACTTCCCCGGGACGTGTATTCCCCTCCATAGCTTGATGAATACATACCACTGGCATCACTGCCACCAAAAGAACCTGAAGGAAAATATATCAGTGTACAAGAAAAATAAATCAAAACTATATTAAAAGGGTAAAATTGCAAATAGGTGCCCTATAATATGACACTTTTGCAAAAGGACGCTGTGTTTTTTGCATTTTTTTGGTGCAAAACGCGCATAGTTTTATGAAAACAACGAAATTTCCCCTGAAATTAAGAATTAAACATTTTATAACATAATTTGACTAAAAAATTAATTACAAAATTGATCATACAAATTTTAGTTAAGAGATAAAAGAAGAAAAACTTTTAAGATATTTATATTATAAAAAAAATCATTTTTAATTTCAGATAATCAACTTTAGACACACCTCTACCATAGCCCATACTCTGACGACCGCTGCTATAAGGGCCTTGAGAGTCATAAGTGGTCATAGAACTTCTGCTGCTGCCATACCCTGTATTAGATCTCCCTAGCCTATCAAGAATAACAATAAAATCAATATCATCACGATACAAAGTAGGGAGTACAAATGGAAAGAAATGGAAAGAAATGCAATGTTATTAAATCCATTTACAAGGTAAAGAACAAACCTATCACCATATCCATCCCCGTATTGGGAGGGGGCACCAGCATATTCATAGTCCAAACGAGCCCTTGATTGACGGATGTCAGGCTCAGCGTACCGTGGAGGGACATCATCCTTCAATTGCATGCAGACATATCATATTCACTTTAGAACATATTTTACAAAATGCAATACAAACTATAGGGATAACTGAAATTTAAGACTAGTACACAGATTAGAAGACTGTAACACTAACCACAGCAGCATATGGACGCTTTGATCCGGAAATAGAGTCATAATCACGAGAACGCACTTCACGTGTACGCAATTCATGGTAACTTGGAGGAGGAGGCCTTTCAAACCTCTGACCATAACCATCATCCACATAAGCTCTCCTTGGTGCAGCACGAGGAGCATGTCTAGGCATATCTGAATAGCCAGAACCACGAGATGAATATTCCTCCCTGTATGATTGCCGCCTCTCGGGAACTACCCTCGACCCATAATCTGCAACAGGTCTACTCCTTGGTGGAGGAATGTCATCGCGCTTACCGTATTCCCTCCTGAAGTTACTTTTCGGGTATGAAGGAGCTGTCAAAGAAATGTATTAAATTATAACGTAACAAATCGAAGCAATAAAAAGCTTTCAATCAGACACAAAGTGGAGTAGATAGCTACCGGGAGGTCTCCTGTCATAGGAACGAGGAGGAGGTGCCACAGGTCTGCCTCTTGTTGGTGCGGACATGACAGGTCGTCTATCTCTAAACCCAAATGACCTCTTCACGCTGACAGGTGGAACACGGCTCCCAAATCCTCTTGCCCCGCGAACAGGATAGCTATGTGGTGCAGGACGACCCCATGAACCCCTTACAACTCGCCCGGACCCTCGTCCAGATCGATAATCTGCATGACTAGCATTCTTTCCTTTACCACCTCTTTGAAGTGGTCTAGACAATCTGGCCCTGACTTTAGCCTGCAAATATATATAGAGCCGTCACTACGCCCTATCGCAAAACCATCACCTAATGAAACACACATACAACATAAGTAAATAATACAAACCTTGTAGTCCCCCTCGCCCAACTCTGCATTATTAATACTTTTAGCACATGTAACTGCTGAATCATGGGTGTCAAACGTGACAAAACCAAAATCTTTTCTTTTAGCAGATGGCATATTGCGAGCAAGCTCAACCTTTTCAACTTTTCCATAACTCTTAAGACTTTCCCGGACACGATCCTCATCCCACGAAGCAGGAAGTCCATCAATAAATACAGTTTTAACCTGAATTTAAAAATGTATGAGCCAGCCATTGAGACAACTCCCAAGAAAATGTGCAAGCGCAGCCATACAGCATTATAACAGTATGTATCAACTGGACCAAAATATAGATTGGCATGCTCATCATGTACCTCCGCACCAAGCAATAGCAATAACATACAAGATAACTAAAATATTGGCATGATTAGAGTCCTAGATCCAACTTCAAAAGAACTAAAACTAGAAATTCCACCAACTTTACACTGGTTTAATAACGATTGGTAATGATACAATAATAACATGCATGTTAACCATTATGGTTTTATCAAGGTTATGCACAACAGAAAATATGTCTACTTCGCGCCTACGGAGACATTATTTGCACCAATACATGCTAAGCACCAACTCCACATAAAACAATATGACAGTAGATAATCCAGTCAAATGTGTAAATCCTTAGAGAGCAGTGAACACAGAAAATTTGTATCCATGACAGTACCTGTGCCATAACCTCATCACTCGGGTCTATAAAAGAGTCTGCAAAAGAAAACTTTGCAGGTCTATCAACTCCAAGCAAAATATCTCTCTTCTGGAGACACTTAAATGCATCCATGGCATCGGAACGGGATGAGAATTCCAAAAAGGCAAACCCACGATTCATTCCTTCATTGTTACTATCTTCAACCAATGTCAAGTCCTCAAAATTCTGGACTCCATAATGTTTCAGTTTCTCTTTCAGCTGGAACCACAGTCAATTATCAGATAGTAAAGAGTTTGTCCAACAACCACCCAAAAAACTATAATTTAATGCGTGATTAGGGATCGCTGAAGTAAACCAATATACTTACAGCTTCCTTTGTCCATGTCTTGCAAATGTTACCCAGAAAAAGGGTATCATTGTCTTGACTTGGGGAAACCCCACATTTTTTCCCATTAATCTGGAATTGAAGTTGGGAAAAATAAAACGAATGACGTGAAGAAACAAATAGTTTCCTTTCAAACTATGACAAATTCAAATATTACCACTGGGTTTTTGAGAGTTGTAACAGCTTGTTTTGCTTGTTCCACTGTAGCAAACCGCAAAAATGCAAAACCCTTATTCTTCTTTGTCTGCGCATTCATCATCAATCTGACTTCTGTAACCTCACCAACTTCTCTGAAAGCCTTCCTCAAATCATCCTCAGTTGCATCCTTGTCCAAGCCACCAACAAATACTTCAAACTCCTTGCGCTTACGTCTCTCTTTAAAAACTTCATGATGATCTTCCTCCTCTCCATCAACCATCTCTGCTTGTGCAAGATCATGTTCATGCTCTTCACCAGCATGCTCGTCATCTTCTTCTCCCTCAAGCTCTTCAGTAACATCTACAAGTTCCTCCTCATCCTCGTCCCCTTCATTCTCCTCCTCGGGGTCTTCCTCAACTTCATCTCCCACCTCCTGAACATCCTCTTGTTCAATTTCCTTTTCATCATATTCTTCAGGTTCATATTCAACTTCGTTATCATCCAACTCCAACCGCTCATCCTTCTCATATTCCTCCACAGGCTCCTTCACCTCGTCTTCTTCTGCCATAGCATAAAAGTAGAGGATCCAGCCAGTGAGGACAGGCTTAATCTCCATCACACTCAACGGAAATCAGAACGAAATTCAAAAAATCTACACAACCCTTGTCCTTCCTTGACAACAAGGTTCCAAACCTCGGAATTGAGGAGAACTCGGCGAGAAAGAAAAATTAAGGAGTTTTGAGAGCTCGCG
The DNA here is from genome assembly GCA_036897365.1 of Geranium brycei. Lineage (NCBI taxonomy): Eukaryota > Viridiplantae > Streptophyta > Magnoliopsida > Geraniales > Geraniaceae > Geranium > Geranium brycei. The sequence goes on from JAYMTP010000579.1 coordinate 29,793, forward strand.
GCAAAACTCATTTTGTATTATATAAATATATATTCATATATAATTCACATGAAAGATCAAAATAACATTTTAGAACAGTTTCAAAGCATATGTAAAAAATAAAAACAAAATTTTACCAACTTTCATTGAGTAAGAACCCGGAGGTTCCATAACACTGCTTGACAATTATAATTAACAATATTAACACCCTAACATAATCTCAAGCAAGCTGCCAACTTTCTACTAGAACAGGAATTTTCATTCCAAGTTACCATCACAGGTCTAAAGCTAAAACCAATCAACTCATGCACCCAACACAACAATATGCAAAAAAAATATAAAATCTCAGCAACCCAACTTCAGAATCAATAAACAACCAGATACCCACAAATCAACCAACCCTAAAAATCCCATCAGATCCAACCCAAAACCTATACACACAAAGCTAAAAAAACTTACTTTTAGTCTCAGGAACAGACGAATCGACCCCCAATTTCGCCTCCGCCGCCTCCACGCTCTGCTCAGCCACCGGCTCCTCCTCCACTTTCGCTTCCTCCTTGATCTCCACCTCCTGCTGCTCGATCTGCGCCTTCCTCGAAGCTCTGGGCGTCCTCTTCGGCCCAGAAGCCGCTCCTCGCTTCACCATTCTTGGAGGCATTATTCGAACAAAATCAAGTCCCCAACACAAGACGTATCGCAAAATCGAGCCCCAAAATACCCAATTCCCCAAAACTATTTCAGGAACCCTAAATTCAAGATCGCCCGTTCAGATGAATCGATCCAGAGCACTGAAATCGGTGGATAAGAAAACCCTAAAAAAGCCAAAACCCTAATTTTGATGCAGATTGACCCAAAATTGGAGTGATCTGTTTCTCTATATGGGAAGCGGCAGGCGTGTTAAAGTGTGATACGCCCGGACCGAGTGTCGGTGTGAGTGTTCTTATTCCGCACATGGCGTGTTGTGATTGGTTAGAGCATGTGAAAGAGAGGCACGTGGGTGGAGATCGTAGCTTCGAGGTGTGGTGCGTGGAACAGGTGATCATGGCTTCCTGTTTAAGGAATGACTAAAATTAAAGACGAGGTTGCTTGCAACTTCCTTAAGCATAGGATCTAAGATTTTACGTGTCCTCCAATGGCTTTGTTTCCAAAAATTTATTTAATGAAATATAAAAAAATTTCCATAAAAAGTTTCAATATATTAGAGCCATGTGGATGTAGGTTGTGTTAAATTTCTCGTAATTAATTGGAATGATTTGTTCTCTCAAAAAATAAATTAAAGTGATTTGTAGCTGATTACAAGATAAATAATTACAATATCAATCAAATAGTAAATATATTTGAACTAAAAAAATAGTAAATGGAAATGATTTTTAACCTTTTGGTTTAATCAAACTAGATGTAATACTGTCTGATGCGCGATACTGTTTGTAATATTTTATAAAATAATTAAAACTAGTCCATATATAAAATTTTGAAAAAATTAGAGAAAACAACAAAATTTATAAATAAAAAATCAGTGTCATTCTCATCTATTTTTTTGAACAGCCAAACAAATCAAACATATAACAAAAAATAATATAATTAACATTTGTCGAAGAGAAGTCGAACAAAGATCCATAAGCAGAAAACTGGAACTGAAAAATCTCACCTAAAAAGAAGATGCAGTTTTGGACTTTGGTAAAAAATCATGACATGGAGAGTGTCGTGTAGATGAACTTTCATTATTTCTACCCTGAAAATTAACATAACGAATTATTAAATCGTATAATCAAATACATTAAAAAAACTCATTGGAATCTAATGAATGTGACAAATAAATACAAATATCGTTTAATTTGGTTGATAAATCGGATCTTAAATAGTGATATGTGATTAACGTGTATTGAAATTAGTTTAAGAAAAAAATTGTAATCTAACACAA